>VZTZ01023861.1:53598-64239 GCA_013400955.1 Drymodes brunneopygia
GGAGCACAGGAAAGCACGCCCATTCTCTCCAGCAGAATTTTGGGTTGTTTCATACCTCAGTTGGGGAGTGTGGCTGAGCCTTCCCCACCTATCAGCAATACAGGGAGTCCAGCTGGCCTGCCTGGAGGTATTGCCATCAAGGGGAACATTGCTCAGGACTAACTTTTTCCTCGATGTCCCTGTCAGCTAGAACTGGTTTGATGTGCGCCCTCTTTATCCCTTTGCAACATGAGAAACGGGCTTTTCCCTGCTTCAAAATCTGTTGAGAGCAGTAAATACACAGTTTGTTTGTTTTTGCTTACTGGGGAATGCTGTGTTAAGTATTTTAATCAAAAGAGAAACAGTTGGATAAAACCACTAACTTCCAGATTCTGGAAATCTACTGAGTCTTGTAAGCAACTTTACATCAGAGTGTAACATGGTTTAATGCAACAGTTCAAATATGTTTCTAGGTGGTGTATAATTGCTTAGCATTTTTCATTTCAAGTCTCTGAAAATTAACTTATAAATGGGCAAAACAAGTAGGGATTTATATTCGCAAATATGAATTTCTGTTACAGAATGTTTTGCGAGAACAAGTGATTAAAGTTAGGATTGTTATTGAGGAAGGGTGATAACCTAGGTCTAATTTTGGAAGGTACTCTTTTCCTGAAAATAATCTGATTTTTTTACAACATACAAGGCTGGACTCGCCGTCTCCCCAAATTTGAAGACTTGTAGATCACTCCTGGTTTTAATTAGAAAGTGCACTAAATACTTCATTTTGTAGGTCATATGGGTAAATATATTCTAGTAAACTTCTTGAGTAAATGAGCAATGTAGGTCTTGCTCTTAGGAAAGTTCTTGCTGTGTAAATGCAGTGTCTCCTGCTTGTCTCCCCTCAGCTGGTCCAGCAAAAGGTTTAAGCACACACTTGCTTTTGTGTACATGGTCGAACTTTAAGAGATTTCTTAATTGAGGGCCTTTGTCCCTGACGGCTGATTTCTGGTTGAGTAAAAGACAGAAAATCTGATTCTTGAAAAATATATGAATAGATGGAATGTGATTCTGCAGCCTAACTTCTTACCAAAGGCTGACGTGAAGCCTTGGAGTTTGTGAGACAGATTCCTGCTGCATGGTACATAAGCAGTTTTCTGTAAAATCAACAGAAGCGTTATCTGGAACAGGATGGTGTAAAATCTCTTTGGCTCAACTTGGAACAAAATCTTTTAAATACTGGAACTTCATCATAAAATAGGGAAAAAGGAGTCACTTTTTGCCACAAGCATTGCTGAGTTCTGATGCAAATTCCATGCAAATTACTGACCTTGGAAACACTATAGGGGCAATCTTTACGTAGGCATGAACAATTTCTCCAGTGTGTGAGGCATAAATAGTTTTGGTTTTGACATCATACAAACAAGAGTGGTTTTTTCAGGTTATATGTTTCTGGAGAAAATGCATTTATTGAAGTCAATGCCCAAAAATCTGCTTTGGAGTTATTCTTTACTAACCTTTTCCCAACAGATTGTCTATCATTTTTCCAAAGTAGTTGGTTATTTTCTGAGTTAATTTTTGTGTTAGCAGTAAGTAGAGGATGCAACCTCTATATGCTTTGGTTAAGTTGGCTTTGAAAATAACAGGGCAGATGGGTGTGTGATGGTGCCATGAAAGGAGAAACACCTATACCTATAGGCATGCAGACAGCTTCTAAACATTCCTTGTCCTTCCCCACCTTTGATTAAGTACTTAGCATCCTGCTTTTGCTCACAGAAATATAAATTTAGAAATTAGTATAATTTATAAAATAGTTATTCACAATCTTCAGTTTTAAAGTGTGCTGTGATTTTTATTTTTACACTTGTACACACACCCTGTCCCCCATCAATTTAAGTATATTCATAAGCATCCTTTTGGTTGGTTGAATTGCTTATCTCACCTGATCTAGTGAAGCACAGAAACATTAAACATTTGCTTTTTGAATTATAGGGAATTATAGTCACACTTACCTACAAGGTCTTCTCTCAAGGAAGCACAGCAATAACCAGGCTTTTGTTTATGGCAAATGGTAAATTTGCTGAGTTTCACTGATGGCAGTGGGAGGGAGGAGGGTACCAAATAAATCTTTTTTTTCGCCTTAAATCCAGCAATTGGAAATCTAAGCTGCAAAGAAATTGTATCTCAGAATAAGGACAGAAATTTTGTTCCTATTTCTTTTCTTCTGTATGAAGAAAACACAAATTGTAGCCTGTGCCCTCTACATGTTTGGGGTTTGATTTGGTGGTTTTTTTCAGATTTCATCTTGAAATTCTATACGACTAAAATATAAGTTTAGAAAGGAGAGTCTGTCAGAATCTTAACTGCAGTGGTGCTCCTGGTGCTACTGCAATTTTGTATGTGTTTCATTATAGGTTGTACATAATTTCAGTATATGATGTACACATTCCTAAACATTAAGTATATCCTATGAAATAACAGCACCTCATAAAAAGGGATCATTTTCATACTAATGATATATTTAAGTTGTTCAGAAACCAACTGAACTGGCAACTTATTTCCTNCAATTTAAGTATATTCATAAGCATCCTTTTGGTTGGTTGAATTGCTTATCTCACCTGATCTAGTGAAGCACAGAAACATTAAACATTTGCTTTTTGAATTATAGGAAATTATAATCACACTTACCTACAAGGTCTTTTCTCAAGGAAGCACAGCAACCAGGCTTTTGTTTATGGCAAATGGTAAATTTGCTGAGTTTCACTGATGGCAGTGGGAGGGAGGAGGGTACCAAATAAATCTTTTTTTTCGCCTTAAATCCAGCAATTGGAAATCTAAGCTGCAAAGAAATTGTATCTCAGAATAAGGACAGAAATTTTGTTCCTATTTCTTTTCTTCTGTATGAAGAAAACACAAATTGTAGCCTGTGCCCTCTACATGTTTGGGGTTTGATTTGGTGGTTTTTTTCAGATTTCATCTTGAAATTCTGTACAATTAAAATATAAGTTTATAAAGGAGAGTCTGTCAGAATCTTAACTGCAGTGGTGCTCCTGGTGCTACTGCAATTTTATATGTGTTTCATTATACGTTGTACATAATTTCAGTATATGATGTACACATTCCTAAACATTAAGTATATCCTATGAAATAACAGCACCTCATAAAAAGGGATCATTTTCATACTAATGATATATTTAAGTTGTTCAGAAACCAACTGAACTCACAACTTATTTCCTGAGGCAGGATTTGGGGATATATGTAATTTAAATGGGGCAGTCATAGTGAGTTAGGAATTGTGAAATGACCACTATGTTTACCTCTTAAGAGGTGCAAAATTGTTAATTGATATGTGGAGTCTTCCTTGCCAAGTAAATTCTCACGTGTTGCATGTGTGCATTCTCAACAATTGGATCCAAAAAGTGATCTGCACATGTTTAGAAACTGAACTTCCAGTTCTTCTTATTTTATTGATTATTTTCACCTTTTTTTTTTCTCCCTCCCCCAAAAGACCTAATTCTGAAATCAGGGGTCACTAGGGATATTTCAGTGGGGATTTATTCATAAAAAACTTTCCACTGCAGCAAGCCTGGAGGCAGGTCAGAAAACGAGTGTGAGTTGCCAGGTTTCTCGTCACATCACTATCAAGGTTTAAAAAATCCTGCGTCATCATACATAGGTAAAGAATAAAAACTAGGATTTCGTCTTCTGAGAGTTTTCCATCAACTTTGATTTACTGAATTTGTGGTGACTGAGGGAAAAAGAGCTTGGTGTGAGAGCAAATTATTTGTTTGACCTTCTCCAGGCATGTGAAGCAATTCTTTTCATGGCTGCCATGTAATTTTTGAAATAGTGAAAGGCAGAGTTCTGAGATAATTTGTTTCCCTGAGACTGTGTATATTGACGAACTTATGTCTTTGTGTGAAAGGATAATGGTTAAGAAAATATATTTATGATGTTGCACCCTTGAGATACTATAATGAAATTTAAAATAAATGAAATAATGTTAAGGAAATTTTCATTGAGGGTTAAATCTTAAACCATTACTCAGGTGTGCTCTGGTGATTGATTTAGATATCAGATTTTTGTTCATCAGAACCTGAATTCCCTGCACTTTTTGGTTGATTTTTCAGAGGGAATCAATACCCTTCAAAAAGATGCATCTCTTGAACTCCACTTCCACGAGACTGAGGTGCATGTATGGCTGATAGACCTTTTATTTTAAGAGGGTGATTCCTCAATATCTCTTCTGCCCTGCCATCCCTGTGTTTGAGGGCCCCAAGACACAGTGAGAAGCGTGTTCTCTTGTGAACTGCAAGATTCCTGGCTGCCTCACATGACAGCTTTAAATTAGAGCCTCTGCTCTCATTTCACTGTGTTCTTTCCATCATCCATTTCATCAGTGAAACTTGACTTGGTGTGTATTGCAGCCTAATAATGACTTGCCTTAGGAGCTGTCTGGCCTTGTGCCACAAACAATCAAAGTGTCATTACTCGATCGTAATATGAAAGTTGCCGTATCTCGTTGCAGTGATAAGGAAATTTCAGAGGGAGAGGAAGGAGGAGGAGGAATAGGAACAGACTGTGATAGAGAGGATGTACCATGGAAGAGAAGTGTGTAGGTTTTGGAATCAGGCATATATTCCTCACATTGAACAAAAATAGCCCATAATAGTTCAGACAGTTTAGCGATAAACATTTTTAATTTATCAAGCAGAATTGAGATAGTTAAGAAAGGAGCTTTTGTTTTCATGTTTCATGCATATGTTTGCTTGCCCATCACAGCCCAAATCTTTGGGCAGAGCATGTACTGGGGGGCTGGTCCAGCCTTAGATCTGAATTCCTGTACTAACAAATTGCTGCCTCCTTTAGCCAGAGTGTTACAGTCACAAAATCTGAGGTAAGGCCAAACCATCATGCAGAGTCACCCTAAAGTTGATTGTATCTGGGAAATACCAGAGGAAACTTAGGAACCTGGCTTGCTTAAGTGGTTTTGTAAATCCTCTCCAGCTGTCTAGTTCTGCATCTATAAGCATGCAAGTGCTCTTATGTTTAATCAGGCTGTCAGAATAGCAGTTTATTTCACAAACCATCACATAACATGTCTGTTTCACACTTTAAGAAGAAATATATGGGTAAGTAAATCTCTGTAACTAATACAAACATTGTTTTTGTGTTTTGCTTCAGCAAAAGGGCCTTGCACAGCAGTAGATGAGGATATGGGGTCAGGAGTGTACAATAAGATTTCTGAGAGACTCACAAAAACCAGCATCATGCACATTGAGTTAATGGAGTCTTGTCATCACCTGTAAAATTTCTGTCAGCAAACATCTGTGTTAGATTGGACTTCCCAATAAACTGTGTTAAAATTGACAGGGCACAGAAGGGTTTGTGTGTGAAACAGAGACGAGAGCACTAAGAATCATGATGTTTCCAAACTGACACCTCAGATAACTGAATACCCTCAGGAGGGACATGGGAAGTTTCTGTAGAACTGGACTTGACTTTGACAATTCTGCATGTTAAAAAAACAAAAAAACCGACTAAGTAAAATCAAATCACTGCAAAAGCGTCAAAGTCGTGACTTTGGCACAAAGGAAAGGAATTTTGTCTTCAGTTTCCATGAGCATCTACAGCCTGCTGAATATAACATGCAGAGAGAGCTGTGTCATTGAGGATAGATGCCTAGAATAAAAAGCAGTTTATCTGCTTGGGCTTTTTCTATGCTATAAACTGCTCACTAACATGGAAATTGTGAGTGAATTCTTAATTACAGGCTCTCACTTAAGGAACATGTTGGTATTGCAGTTAAATACTGTCAGGGCACAGACCTATAGACAAATTACAAAGGGTTATTTTTTTTTTTCACAAGGAACAATTGCCCTGCCCTACTATATTTTGTTCTATTTTTATGGCCATAGATAATTGTCAAGAAAGACAGGAAATTTTTTTGAAACATAAGAAAAAACATAAGAACTTTTGAAACATAAGAAAAATAAGTTTGTATTGCTCAAACACAGAGTGGTTACCCAGGCTGGTTGTGCAGTCTCCCTCCTTAGAGCTATTCAAAACCCTGAGCAATGTCCTCCAGCTGACCCTGATTTGAGCAGCAAGGTTGGATGAGAAAATTCTCCTAAGATCCCTTCCAGCCTCAGCTATTCTGTGGTTCTGTGAAAAAGCATGCTTCACACTTAATTTTTTAATGCTTTTTCTTTTAACACCTCTATAATAGTATGAAGTTATTTGAGGAGCTTCTCTATTAAACCTCTGTGTTTTCTGTGTCACTGTTTTTTGTCATGAGGTCTTCCTAGGGAGACCTAGTAGCTGTGTGTCTGCCTCCCATCATTATTGACATGGAGACTGGATTAGGATTGGGAACAGCACTGGGGTTTATGAGGCTCTGGAAAGGTCTAGGGTGTGACACTGGAATGATACTGAAATATCAAGAGTGGTTAANGACATTCTGTTGTGTTGTTTCAGCTTGCTACGTTTCAGTTTTAACTAATTTTCCTGCCATTGTACTTCTGGTTATCTGTCTGACTCTTAAGTTTCTCCATGGGGTGTTCACTGCACTCCTGCAACAGTGGTCCCTGGCCCTTATCCCACTGAGATAAGAGGAGATGGGAATTAATTATTCATCATGGTTGTTTTTCATGGAAGTCTTTGTCCTTGCCATCCACCTTTCCTCAAAATAGTTTTCTTTACATTAAATCCTAACAGTGAGATTGAGAAATGTATTTCTAATACTTTTAGAACTGTTACTTCAGTAAGAGAGAATGTGCCAGGTGAATATCAGTATAGCTTTCTTTAAAATGCTTTCAGTCAGATGGGATGTGAGCACCTTCTGTCTCACCATTCCTTCTAAAGTAGAAATAGCCTTTTTGTGTTTCCTTATATCTGACAGATGTCCCAAAAAGGAGTGAGATCCTCACGGAACAGTATGATTGCTTTGGAGACCAAGCCTTCAAAGCCTACTGTGCCCTTTCTCAAAGAAAAAAACAAAACTGAAATGCAAAAAAAACCAAACCAAAACACCCCAAAGACAGGCATCGTGCCAGCCTTAAAAGGCTAAGAGCAAAGTAGGAAAATGCCGTAGAAGCTTCTGTATAAGCTTTTAGTCTGAGTCTTTAACCACCTTGATTTTATATTGTTTGGATGCCATTCTTGGAGATGAGGCAGGGGCCAGGCTGTTTTCTACCTGCTCCAGCCCTTCTCTTTCATTCCTCCCCAGTATTTACTTAGGTTCTCTCTTTAATAAGCCAGTATTGAAAACTCAGTGTGGTCGTATTTTATTTTGCAAGTATCAGCTTAGACTAGGAAGGCCAGAAATGAAAGCAGCAGCTGTCTGTTGTAGGATCAGGAGATATAAACACGCTTGTGGATACAGCCCTGCAAGTCACTTTTGCCCTTCACCCCCCCAGCACCTCCCCACACACACTTTTTTTTCAGCTCATTGAATGTCATTTGTGCCTGTGCATGGAACAGGTGTCTCTTGTGAACTCCTTAAATAAACTGAATTTTAAAAAAAAGACAGTGATGTCAGTTTACACAGGTGCAGACATCATTCAGGAGAATGCTATTTGCACACAAACACACTACTGTTTACTGTATGCACTGCAGGCAGAGCAGTGCCAGAAGGGCACTGAAGCAAGATGGAGCATGGTTTGCTTTGCTGCTGCTGCTGTCGATTGATGTGAACTTTCATAAAGTTCCCTCTTGGTAGGGCAGAGTCTTTTTTGCTCTGTGAAGCATTAAAAAGTGGTCTCTCAAAGAGTGACTCACAGGAAAGCAGAAGCTATTACTAATGACGATATGTGAAATGGAATAGAAAATGTGCCTGTGTGACTCCTCCTGGTTTTGCTTGGGAGCTTAACAGGAACTTTGTATTTGATTTTGTTTGGTTTTTGCCCTTCAACCGATATTATGAGGGGGAACATGCTAGGAACAATTTTCTTAACTTAAATCTCTCGATGTGTGAAAATGCCCAAAGGTTGTCTTTGATACAGCCCTACCCACACTAAAAAAACACATCTGATTGCAGATGACCCATGAGCAAAGGAACACTGGCCATCACCCAGCAATGTGCATTTGCCTCACAGAAATCCAATGGCATCCTGGGCTGAATCCAAAGCACTGTGGCAAGTAGGGCAAGGGGAGGGATTTTGCCCCTCTGTTCTGCTGAGACCCCACCTGGAACACTGCATCCAGCTCTGGGGTCCCAGCACAGGAAGGGCATGGACCTGCTGGAGTGAGTCCAGAGCAGGTCCACCAAGTTGACTGGGGGGAAGGAGCACCTCTCCTATGAGGAAAGGCTCAGAGAATTGTCACTTTTCTGCCTAGAGAACAGAAAGCTTTGGGATGACCTAATTGTGGCCTTCCAAGACCTGCAGGGAGCCTGCCAGAAAGATGCAGAGGGAATATTTACAAGAGCATGTAGTGACAGGACAAGGGGGAATGGCTTCAAACTGAAAGAGAAGGTTTAGTTTTAGAGTAGATATTATGAAAAAATTCTTTACTTGTGAGTGTGGTGAGGCACTGGCACGGGTTGCCCAGGGAAGTTGTGGGTGTCCCATCCCTGGGAGTGTTCAAGGCCAGGTGGGATGGGGGTCTGAGTAACCCGATTTAGTGGAAGGTGTCCCTGCCCATGGCAGGAGGGTTGGAACAAGATGTTCTTTAAGGTCCCTTCCAACCCAGGCCATTCTAGGATTCACAGCCCTCTTGAGCTGATCAGACTTGTCCAGTGCCCAAGACAGGGATGAGCATAGCTTGTGCATCAAAAGAGCAAGTAGGAGCAAAGCTGCCTTATACAAACCACACTCTGGGATACCACAGCACAGGATAGTTTTATTAATGCAGCTTCAGAGAAATTAATTTTCCTCAGATTTCCCAGCATTGTTAATGTCCTGTGTAGCTGCCCAAAGCCCACAGTGGTAGGAGCTGCAGGATCCTTAACCTACCCTGGTATCTGAGCACTACTGGGCCTGTCTACCACATGCTGTCTGTGGTATGTGTGGAAGGAAAGAGAGCTGAATGTGTCCAAGATATCTCGTTCATCACATACTTAAATAAGAGCAACAGTGGGATTCTCAGCAGGAGCCTTTTCCTTTGTGTGTGTGTATATATATTTCAAATTTTGAGTGAAGGATGTCCCAGAAAATGGTAGATTTTTCTGTGGCAAGAAAGCCCACAAGCTCTAAATATCAGCCAGTGCCCATTAATTCAGCTTTCTGACAAAAGGCATGCTTGCCACACCCTCCTACATACTGTGTAATTTTTTCACTAAATAGAGCTTTTAGATGTATTTCTTCCATTGGAAATACTGCATTAAAAAAAAAAAAGAAGAAGAAGAAAAAAACTTTCGCAAAATCAAATTAAAAACAGATGTAGCTGAGCAATACTTTTTAACCCAGGAGTAATAAATGTTTGGAATGGACTGCTGTGAAGGTTATTAAGACTGAAACATTGGGGTCATTCAAATAAGAGCTGAGAGCATCCAAGGGGATGGAATTGGAGTAGAGAAGAAGTGGATAACTGAACATTATCCACTGTGTTCTTGATGATGCATAACACCCTGTGCACTTGTTTTATGTTGTATGACTTGAAAATCTATCTGCATTGGTTAAACATATACTAAGGATTATGCCTTGGTAAAAGCTATGGAAAGTTGATTATAATAACAAATGCCAACAAGCCGGTCTCTGGACTGCATCACTTGGGAAAAATTGCCTGAGAAGAGCTGTTTGATTTTATTCCTTCTCCAATCTCATGGAGGACAAAGATGTGACAGCTTGAAACATTTATAAACATTTGAATTTTGTACTGGCTGTGGTTACTGAGGAGAGATTTAATATGCTGTGAGGAACATCAGGTTTTGTGGAAAAAGTAATATTCGATGTGCAGTTTGAGTCCATATTGAACAGATCATTGTAAGGATGGGAAGTAGAGTCTTGTGGTAGTCTCAATTGATGCAAATAAACAACAAGAAATACCCTACACTCTGTGCTTGTATCTGGTATTCCAGGATTGTTATCAGATGTTTGTCTAATTAAACACCTGGAAAAGCTACTGCATATAAACTCTGGAGCCAGCTCACACTGTCACACCTGCATTTTTCTTGACTTTGCTAATGTGTTTTTTTGTCTCAGTCAGTTCCATCAAACAGGTGGTTATTTAGTATTATTTCTATAAATAGCATGTTTATTTGCATGTGTAGAACCTTAGAGAAGCTTGTCAGACACCCATTTCAAAATGCCAGTACTTTGTAGGTTGATGTTAAGTGTTTCATGGCATGCACTGGCTCTCCTTCCAAGAGAGAAGGTGAGGTTCAGGTTTTTCAGCTGAGCAAACTATTGTTTTTAAGGATATCAAAGAAACCCAGAAGAACCTCAAGTTTTGAAGCAGAAATGAGAAACTTTGTGCACAAGAAATGGCAGACTATGAATTGACATCTACAAAGCTGAAGCTGGAAACAGACGTTTGGGGTTCATATTTTCTGGGCACATGACATCTTGTAAAATGTCTTAATCTGGTAGATAAGTTACACAGGGTGCAGATTCATGTCTAGAGTTATTGCCTGTGACTTTATAAACCAAAAGAGGATAACAAAACGAGAAAAACTGTGGCTAAGTTAGTAAATCCTCAGCTATGCCACTTTCAGATTTTTTTTTT
>VZTZ01023862.1:0-81196 GCA_013400955.1 Drymodes brunneopygia
AATCAGTGGCAGTGTTTGGATTTTATAGAGTCTTGGGTTTCATCTGTTTATTAGTAAAGAAATAGATAGAAGAGGCATTTAAAGCTTTTCCAGAAGTTTATCTGAAAGCTACAGCTGGTGATGCAGATTTACACAAGTGATTGTTTCCTGCAAAGAAAACCATCAGTCTATTTTGGTAAATGCACTGGGGGTTTCAGCGTTTTTCCCCTCCAGTAACCTTGGCAAGATGGTAAAAAAGGGAAGTGGCAAAACTGTGATGTGCCTGGAATCCCCCAGGTTAGCTGAAGCTGATGAAGGTGTCTGAGGTGGTCTTAATGAGATCGGATGAGTGGGCAGCACGATGTGGTTGAAATTCTGCAATCAGAAAGTTAAGGTTATGTGTGTCAGAAGAAATTGTTTTAAAGGGAACAAAATCATGTTTGAGAGACTGGAGGCAGTGCTGGTGAATGACAAATTTGAAACTGTGAAGAAGGCTTCTTATGTAGGAGCTGTGTGTATTTACCCAAGATCAGAAGAGACCTAGTGATGATAATGCGTTCTTTAAAAAAAACTTGCTACAGTGTTTAATACCATTGCTTTAATGTGTCTTAAGAAGAAATGTCCCATCTGGGAGTTTTCTTCCAGAACTTTGTTGCCATCTGCTTTGAGTTTTTTGCACGAGTCCCTTAACTAGGAGTGTTTCGCAGGGATTTGATGCTGGTCTAGGTGGACCATCTGCAAGTCTTGTGACTATTCTTAAATTTCAAAAAACGCTGCGTATTTTTTTTTTTAAATCTTATTTACTTCTCTCAAAAAGGTTCTAAGTGATCAGTGGATGTGACAGACATTTTCATGACCATACTTTATGTTCATGTCTTGTAAAACAACTCCTAATTCTTCCCTTTTGTTGTACTTTGCATTTGCTAGTTATCTACCGAGCACTCACTTGGAATTAGACCTAAACATGATACTAAACATGAACTAAAACATGAACTAAATTATGTATTTGACATAGTTCAAAAATACTGCAGTTAAGGTGTCTCAGTAGATACTGCTGAATTTCTGCATGACACCACATGATGTGAAACAAAGATTCCTTCAGACTTGCTGCCAAAGTGATACCATACTCCAGTTTACAGAATTGTGAAAGAAGATACTCTTCAAAATGCACAAGTGCAGCTTTACTCTGTTGGAATAACTAAAATATATTTCCTCTTAAGCAGTGCTACTTAATTTTGATACAGTTTCTGATACAATTAGCTTCACTTTCGTTGACTGTACTGCAGTTAGGTATAAATTGCTCTTTATCACAGTGAGTGTTGATTGGCTAATACAGCTTGTCTTGTTGGTGCACACTGCCCCAGCAAAAGCATTGTGTCCATGAATTTCCCTCCCATGTTTCATTGTTGGCCTTGCAGCCTGTTAGGGAAATGATTATAGCACAGCAACCATGAGTCTGTAGAGATGGTAAAAAAATACATAATCTGTGGGGACACCCCACCTTTGTTTATATGTTCAGTAATCCTGGGTAACAGAGGGAAAAATACTTATGATTGTATTAACCCTACAAAGCTAAGAGTCAGGAATTTCCTTCTGTCATAGCACCAGCTCTGCACTGCTGCATAGGCAGTTGAGCAAGTGTAATCCTCACCTCCTTGTCTTTGTCTGCAATTACTCAAAGGCACAGGTTAACATATCTTTGTTTCTGTTTCTGTTGCATGTTGTGAGTGCAAGGATCTTCTTTGACAATGTTGATTTAAATGCAAAGGCATTTGGTTGAAAATCTTGTCCGTGTCCATCCTTCAGCAGTTCTGTTTTTCCGTTTCAGAATCCTCCCAGCACAACTCATCAGAAACGAGTGACGATTCTGATGCTGATGCTGCAGTCAAAGGTCAGTTGCCAGGGTCATTGATTCAAATTAGTTGGGCATTTTTATATCCAAAATGTGTTTTCCAAAGCCTGCATTACTTGGCACTGAATGAAGAGAACTGTGTGCTGGTGTTGATTGTGGTTTGGATTGTGCACAGGTAAAGGTACCTGTTGGGGAAGCATTAGAAAACCAGAATATATGGAAGGCTTTTGGACTTCCTGGGGTGGTTTTGAAATGATGCCTGACAGCAATTTGTATCTTTTGCGTCTTTTTCAAGTGTTGGTAAAGAAAATTACTCATGAAACGGACAAGATGTTGTTAGAAGATTGATTAATTCTGGAGAGCACATTGCTTTATAAACACACAGTAGTTACATGTAATTTTTGTAGTTAACACTAACTTCTGGGAAGAATGGTACTGGAACAGAAAGGTTGTGTTGCTGGTGGTGTCAGTGAAGATTTAAGAATCTGTCTAATATTGATAAGTATGAGACACAAACCTTTGTGCTTACCACCTGTGTTTCTCATCTAAATGGCTCTAAAGCCACTGACCAGGGTTCCTGTTGTTGTCATGGTGGGATCTTGGTGGGAGGTCAGGTGTGTTTCTTGTATCTGTGACTTAGTGTCCTGTAACTGCTTTGAAACATTGCTGAGCTTGGCTTTTGCAGTGCTTGCTTGAGGAATTAGATTAAGATTTAGACCACCCAATCAACAATTTAGACAGGGGATTTGGGACAAAGAAGCAACTTTGGTTTTTGCTGCCTTGTACTTTGCTCAGGTCCTTTTGCACAAGTAGTTCCTTCACATGTAGGAACAGGAGCTTGCTAGTTTTTCAGGTAAATTATTTGTTGCAAAATTGGGTGCCCTGCTTAGCACAGTTCCTTAATTCTTTTAGACTTTTCAAATTCAGAGCAATTCCAGTGCTGCACACGAGTTCCCTGGACACAAAACCAGTGATTTTTTATTGGTGTGTCCTTAGAGAATGACAATGACTACCTGCCCTCGGAAGAGAGAGTGAGGAGGACCAAGCCAGCTAATGAAACTGCCAATACTGGGAGTGGGAGAACAAAAGGATTCAATTTTGGTAAGTTGAAAATGATAGATGATTTTTTCTACATGTTTTGATTTATGAAAAGGTTTTGGCTAATTTTGTGCAGCAGGAGTGAGACATTCCTGTGCAAGCCTTCATTTAAGAGCATTGGGGTCTGTGTAGAGGTATTGCAGCAGTAAAATCATTATATAGGCTACCTCTGTTGTTTTTTGTTATTTGACGTGACGATGTAAATAGATGCACAGAAAATTGGGATCTTTTGTTTGTGTTCTTTCCTGATCCCTTGTGTAGGGTTGTCCACAGAAATGCATCCATGCAGCTCAGTTTACTCTGGTTAAAGATATTTTCTTGGGATTTTTTGTGGTCCTGTACCTCTCGTTTATTCTTTGGTTTGGTTTGGTTTGGTTTGGTTTGGTTTGGTTTGGTTTGGTTTGGTTTGGTTTGGTTTGGTTTGGTTTGTGGACACATTTATGTGTCTGCTTTTATAAGGTTCTATACTGTCAGGAATATGCCTTCTGACACTGTAATTGAGTTTTTATTAGGAATTCCGGAAATTTAGGTAAACTTAAAAATTCTTTTGGATGTCCTTCTGACATGTTTTTTGCATGACAGATGTCATTTATAAGAAAAATGACTGAAATTTTTCGAGCTGTTCTTAAAAGATAATTAATACCAGTAGGCTGTTCAACATGTATCATACTTCGTGGTTTAGTCAGTAGAACATAAAGACAGCATTACTAGAGGAGAATATTGAGGAGTTGGTGCATCAGAAGCTTTTGTTCGATACATTCCCTCATCAGAAAACATCACCTAAGACTGGATGGCCAGCAGTTTTGGAAGTGAAGAAACATTGAGTTTGATTGCAGATGGAGAGGAAAGGGAATAAAATATTAGGATGACAGAAGTTTTAGTTCAACTTGTAGTGTATAATCACCAGTTTTAGACTGTCTCAGGGCTTATCTGCTCAGTGTTGTTCTGAGTTGACTTAGGTGACCTTCTCTCTGCTGTTTTCAAGAAAATTTTACTTTGAGCTCACCGGTGTGCAGTTAGATTACAGTTATTTGCATCTCACAGATTATTCAGGTATCTTTACTCCTGAGCTTCCTAAATTGTATTGAGAATTTTGCCTCTTGTGTTCACTTTGAGGTTCACATACAGAAAAGTGGCATGTGTCTATGCTATTGCAAGATCTGGTTAAAACACAAAATGAATGTGAGAAGTTTTGGGGAAAGACCCTTCATTTGCTCTAATGAAAAAAGAGCAGCTGTTGGTAGTTGCAGTGCTGCTGTTTGGACATTTCAGAAGACTTTGTACCTTTAGTATTGAAGTCCAATATTAGATAACAGGATAGGAGAAAGGAAGTGGTTAATCTATCATGAGTAGCTGCAGAATGACAAGGATACATGCACTCAGAAGACAGAATAGATGCTTGAGTGAGAAATCTGTCTCATCTGATAAGGACTTGCAGTATTTTACATAACCCTGATGAGATCGAGATGTTTGAGTTGGAGGTCCTTCCTGTGTGTCTTGATTGAACAGGTATCTGAAGTGGGCTGAGAATAATGAGCTGTGGTCTTAGTTTTGTGCAAACAGGAAAACAAAGGGGAAAGCAAAATAATTTTAACAAGTGTCTGGTAAAATGTTTGATAGAAATTGATAATCTTTGGGAAGTGAGGTTAGATTTAAAAAAAAATTTGAACCAACTATTTGAGGTTAAAAATGTCATTGTTGAAAGGAATGTACATTGTCAGAAAAGATTTTCCCAGGATTTTTTGCTTTCTTAATAGATTTTATAAAAAGCTCAGAAGCTTCAAGTTGTGTCTTGCAGTTGTGTTAAGCAATTTTAATGGGAAAAAAGTCCCCTTGTCTCACTGGGACAGTGATGGGAAGTATGTATGGTTTTTACTCATTTTAGTGCACTGTTGAGCACAGGTTTTATCAGCCTGCAGCATGCTTGGAGTTGCTCTGTGTTTTCCATGCTGAGTTGTGTGTTTCCCATTTTATTTCCTCAAAGAGTTCTCTGTGGCATGGTGATGGGAATAGGATTGTGCCTAGAACCTGAACATCAGTGTGTGTGCACTGTGCAGGTTGCCCCTGCTGTGTTTTTCCTGGAACATATCCCAAGGAGCAGAGAAAGGCATAAAATTGAGGAGACTATGGACAGATGGGGAAGGTTTTCAGGTTTGTTATTTAATTGGGATGGTGTTTCCCCATATGTCATATATGGATATATAGGAATAGAAAAAAGCCACCATCTGTCTTGGTGCCTACAGAAAAACTAAACTGCTTTTCAGAGTGTAAGCTTAGCTTTGTGGTAGGCCTTCAGCTTTGCTACATGAGCACAAAGTGTGTGACAAAAGAATGTTTTTACAGTATTTGATCAGGGTCCAAGGGGTTAATAATGCTGACAGATGAAAAAATCACACTGTTTACCTGATAAATCCTCCGGATTTTGAAATATCTCTGTAGTCTAACTTACTAATAAAATATAAAAGTAGCTTAAAAAACAGTGTGCGGATCAAAATGTGAGCCAGTTTATGATTTTTTTCCAACTGCCTGTTCTCTGTGTATCCAGCATTCCCACTAAAAATGCCTGCAGTGTGGTGTATTAGATTATTAATTTCTGTAGTGTTTCCACTGGAGGGAAAGGAACTAGAATGTAGTAGATTGAAAAATCCACACAGTATATTTAGCCAGTGATTGTGGGATTTGGAAACTGAGAAAAATGAAGCGTTGAAGCTTAATGGCTTATGCAGGAGCATTCTCATGGACTTGTTTAGGAAGAGATGTAGACCAGGCTGGGTGGGAGCAGCTTCTCCTAAAATTGCAGCAATCACCAATATTCAGAACAGTATTATTTATATGCTTTAATATGGTTTCTTTGTAGTACATTATGAGATTCTTTCTGCCTGTTCTCCCTCTGATGAAAACCAGCCTGAGTTTTAGAGGAGACTGTTTACTGAGTCTGCTTTAGAGCTTGATAATCTGAAGGCATCTCAACTCTTGACATTTTCTCTGGGTTCTAGTCTGGAATCACACAGGTGCCTTTAGAAACCCTTGTCCCAGGACTGTCCATGAGTGTTCATCAGCTCTGTGGAGCAGGGTTTCCCTTTTAGGTCAGCCAATTCTGGCTCATATTTTCCTAACTCTTCTGGCAAAGCTGCTGTTAACCCCTTGTTCCATTGGTCAACAGAAAATACAGTCAGTGGTTGTGCTGAAATCAGAGAGATTCAGCTGGGTCTGTATCTGCAGTTAAAGGGGGAAATACTGTGTGGTGAAAGCCACACAGGAGTAGCAAACGTTGAGCTCAAGACGTGTTTATCACATCAGAAGCTGTGCAGTGCAGGGTAGCAGTAAAAGGGTGGCAGAAGTGACTGTATAGATTTATCCACAAAGATGTAATTTCAAAATAGAAACAAGTTATTTAATGTAGATTATCTTTCAGGTAACTAGAATGAAGAGTTGATGTGTGGATGCAAAGTAGCATGGCAAAACACCTTTACCCTGAGTCTTGCCTGCATCTGAAGCATTCTATCCTGTTGATAACCATGAAATTACATTAAGAAATAGAAGCTTAAATATGGAGCCCAAAGTTGTGTACCTTGGTCTTAGAATGAGTATTTAAGCCCCTTTTGATATGGAATCAAGATTCAATCCTCTCTCTTGTCTGATATAAGAACATTTTGGCAAGTGGAAGTGTAATAGCTTGAATGGCCTCATATTTTGACCTTTGTAGTTACTAGATTCAAGTCTTTGGAGTAAGAAATAAGTTGTAAGTACACTTGCTTAACTCTTTTTTAAAAGGCCAGACAACACCTTGTACCATCTACAAAAGAGTTTTGGGATTTTCCTAAAAGCATGGAGATAGTACAAAAACAGTGAAAACGTGTGCTCCATTACAGGCAGAAAATTGTTAAAATTCTTCCATTTAATCCAGCTCTCCATGGAACATAGGTTTGGATTTGGATAACTTCTGCCTTGCAGATACATTTTCTTTCAGAAATAGGATTTATGGGGGTATTTTGCAACACCAGGACTTGGAGAAATACTGGATTAAGGTAGAAGATGGCAGATGCCTCCTGATCCCAGTAGTTGTACAGATTTGCACTGAAACAACTCCATGTACTTTCTGTAAGCTTTATCAAGCTTCACTAATTAAGCTTTTCAGCACCCAAATTTAGATAACTATCAGCAGCAGCTACAAACTGCCTTTACCCCTGGTGGCAGCAAGAGCTGCTGACTGGGCCATCAAAGAGAAATCATTTTTGGAAGTTACTTTAACCTGGTTTGTGTTGTGTTTTTTTTAACTTCATTTAGTACACAAGTTTGGGAAGTAATCTTAAATATTTTATTCTGTACTTTTCTTTTTTTTCTGAATGTATCCATGCATTTTAAGGTGTAATGTGTACTGTACACACCAGGCACCTGTTTGCAAGTGAGCAGTAAAAGTACATGCTTCGTATTTCATTTAGTTGTAACACAGATTTTACAACAGATTCTCAGTTTTGTTTGTAGTCTGACGTGTCCTTCTCTTTCCTTTGCAGACAAATGGAATACACGAATAACAGACTTGAGAAAGGAAGTTGATGAGCTGTTTAAAAAAAAATACGGTAAATGTTCCACACCTTTCCAAGCCATTGCCTGCAGTCAGTTGTCACGGCAAATGACAGACTGCTCCTTGGCATGCATCTTGTTGTTGACTCAAGGAGCACACCAGAACTGACAGCACCACAGGGCTAAATACTGTTAGAAGACATAAAACTGGGGAAAGTAGCTTATTTGATGAGTGTAGCTGCCGTGGAGGTTTCCTTGGAAACCTCCGGGGGAGAGGGCACAGAAGAAGAAAAAGATAACTGGTGAGGCCCTCCAAGAGAGCCAAGTTCCCCCGGGAAAGTGAAATCACCATGGTCTAAACCAAGGACATTCCAGAGTAGGCCCCACGAGTGTCCATCATTTCCTCCCTCCCCTCAAGGCCTTTGTACTATCCCCTGTTATCTCCTGGGCCCCTGTACTATCCCCTGTTATCTCCTGGGCCCCTGCTCCCCTCCATTCCATAGGACCAGGCAGCCTTGGTCCTTCCCTAAACTCCCCCAACCCCCCTGGTGATTGGTCCTGTGAAATAACTCTTATGTTGGTGTCTGACCCCTGCTCTCCCTCTTGGTCCCTGCCTTCCCCCTGTGCAGAGCATCTGGCAATAAAGCTACGCAGATACAAGGTAAACCAAGGGCCCTCTCGTCTTTCTACTTCAGCTGATACTAAACCAGTCCTTAGCTCCTGCACCACAACGCAGGCTGCAGATCCTCTGGCTGAGTGTCCATGGGACGCTGCCAGAGTGCATTTAGGACAGGGGCACTCCTGGAAATAGAGCCAGCTGGAACCTGTCTGAATAGCCGGGCTGGACAGAGGAACCCAGCAAGCTATAGATGAGCAGAGTAATTTCAAAATGAGATATCTGTGTTTGGCACCAAAGTGTGAAGCTTGATTTTGTTTTTCAGCTGTGCTCAGTCTCCTGCTCATGTATCTTGTGCACCCACATTTAAGAGAGCTGTCCTTTTTTCTGTAATTACGTGGAGTCCTTAAGTGAAAGAATCTTTAGAATGTCACTGAAGAGAGGCTGCCACTCATTGATTGTTCATTTTTGATTATGATTGTTTTGCAGTGAGGCAAAAATTATATGTGTTAACGGCTCTTGGAAAGAAAAAGCAGCAGATCTGTTAGAGTTTGGAATTAGTCTCCAAATGCTACACTTAGAAATGTTTTGTGTCCACATATCACAAACTAAAACAGCATCAGCAAAGATTTTAAAGTAAATGCTAGTGTTCCTCTGCCACAGAAAGTGGAAGTGCTTTCAGAATAGACCTTGTGATCTGGAGTTACTAAATGTTTGGGATGTGACTATCACATCCATCTCTACGAATCTGTTCTCTGTCTCCAGTTTTGGCCATCTTACATTTGCTGGTTGAAACCAAGTCTAGTTGAAACATCATTCTTCTTGCAGTTTTCTAAGATTTTGATACTTGATTCTGATCAAAAATGGAAAACTAAGATTCAGTGTTTTCAAAGCTTCCCCTTTTTGTGATAAACATCCCTAGAAATATTCTGGTTTCAAGTGTTTGAAAGATTGTGTTACCCAAATACCTTTAACACCTTAATTGTTTTATGTCATTTAAGAATTTGCAAGTTAATGAGAGCATTTTGCATAGACCATGTCTGAACCATGGGACACTTGGATATTATATTAAGTTGCTTGTAAAGGTGCCCTGAGTAGTTTTACTTTCAGAAATGCTGCCAGAGCATCACTGTACTCTAATTTAGCCTTAGCTTGGTTTTTCTCACCTCAAATAATTTTTTACATCTAATTTCCATATCAAAAGAGCATAATGTACCAAACTATGCAGACCAGTCACATGGTGATAGAGAATTCTTGTTGCATGGCCTACAAAATCAATGTACCTTGTGCATACAAAGACATCAGACCTTTGGCATTTGCAAACTCTCATGTCATTCCCCAGTATTTGCTAGCCTGATAGGTGTGTTGGTAATGGTGTGATCCTTATAACTTAAAGTAGTAAGTTGAGATTATTTTCCAGCTGTGGCTGAGTCAGTTACTTGCTTTTAATTTGTTTCAAAGATTTCATTAGTAGGGCCGTGCTTTTTTTATCAGTGTTGGAGGTGTATTGTTTATTTCGTTAGTGATTCTTTGGATTTCTAAAATACACGAAACTTAAGGAATTCACTGGAAAGAAGGAATGAGTGCCCCTGCTCCAAGGCATTAATGACTTGAAAGCCAATAGTAGTAACAAATAGGAACAGAGTGAGTGAACTGAAACACGCTTGGTTTATCATTAAGTCTAGATAACTTCATCTTTCAAATGCTCTATTAAGCAAAACCAAAATAGTGAGAACCTTCACTCTAACAAGTGCAGTCACTGTTACTAAATGTGGATGATTTGCATATGTATACAGGGCTGCAGCTTGTTTACTGTGAATCCAAGTGATCTTGCTATTAAACAGAAACAATCCCTCACAACATAAATGCTTGCATGTTTAAATGTGCTGAGGGGTTATTGCCCTGTATGCTAATTATAATGTTTATCTGAGCGATAACTGAGTAGGTAATTGAGTAGGGCCACAAGCTAGTCTAATGTTTTTATTCCTCTTTTCCTTAAAGCTGAAGCTATAAAAGCAGAAAATCCTGTGTTTGTTCCATACACACTCTTCCAGACACATAAGGAAGACTTATATGTGGAAGGGCTGCCAGAAGGGGTTCCCTTCAGGCGTCCAACCACATACGGCATTCCCCGGCTGGAGAGGATTCTTCTAGCAAAGGAGCGGATCCACTTCGTGATTAAAAAGTAAGGAATTTTGCATTTTTGTCCCTACTTACTTAATCATTGTTTTCTGCTGATTCCACTTTGCTTCATTTTTCTTTAATGAATCTCAAACTGGTTTCTACTGGCATATTAATTTACAGTACTAAGGAGTAGTTTTTAGTTGATGTTCTCTTTGATAAATTCAGCTTATCAGAGCAGTGGAACGCTTAAAGTGATGGCAGAGAGATCTCTGGACCCACCTCTTCAATATTATGGACTTCTTGTCAGGAGCAGTTCTCTTTGTCCTGTTCAGATCTCTGCAGCTGCAATACATGTTGAATGCCATTGACTTTGAGATATTTGATCCTATTTGAGGATCCTGTCCTAATTTCAGCTTATGCTTTTTTTTTATTTTCTGGGGTGTTGTATCAAGGTCTCTATGGCTGTATCTGTATAAAACATTTCCAGGGGCAAGCTTGAGGCCAACACATACCTACTTGTTCCTGTGGTTTAGTTGGATGTGTGTCCTGGGTGTGTCTGGAGGTACATCAGGTAGTGTACATGAAGGAGATCTCAGATGGAGACTGATTGAAGTTCAAAGGAAGCTTCAGCAAGTGACAGCTGATGTTTTCCTGTGTTCAGTGGTATAGGGCCTAATCCAAGAGTTTTTGAAATGGACAGGAATCTGTTGATTGCAGTTGTCAGGCTCAGAATTGGAGGTAGTGGTAGCCCTTGCCCCTGTGCATGCTGCTTTTACCATGGGTGCTAGTTGCTTACATTGGAGAGGAACATGGTTGGTTTCTATCATCCTAATGCTTGCAGATAACTAGAAAAGATAAGAAGTGTAGATCTACCATTTGTCTTACTTAAAATCAGACATCATACATAGATTTAATCATTTATGTGATGCTGGCACCTGCTTTTGTCAAGTATGTCTTAGTTGTTAGCAGATATTAATTTATGGTGTTCATTGGTTTTGAAATGTGTAACCAGAGCAGCTAAAAAGCTAGTATGGCTCTGTGAGAAACATCAAAAGGTTTAAGTTTTTTGTTTGTTTTACTGTGGATAAAATTAGATACATTTTGGAAACAGAAATATCTGCTTTGAAGTTTGCCTTATTAGAGGTTAAATTTTTGATTTGGATCTTTGTTTCTGATTAAGTATGTCTTAGAACTCAGGTAAGTTTAATGGAACCTGTATGTTACCATGAAATGTTACAGCTCTGGGTATTGGGCATGAAAAATGTTTTGTCAGTAGGGTTCCAACCAGCTCTTATGATACTTCAGTGTTAATGGGAATTTAGTGTTGGGGATCATCATGTCCCCTGGGAGGTTTTTTGGTTTTAATCCTTCAGTAAATAGTAACTTGAAGCTGTAGCTGGAGACTAGCTTCTCAAAGTGTCTGTCACTGTTGAAACATGTATATTAAATCTTTCAGGCCTGAACTTCTGAATTTGGCAGATGTTCCAGAGGAGACAGTTTCAGGAGGTAGGTTTGAATTACCAAAATATGAATATTGATCTAGCATCGATGCCCACCTCGAGACAGACAAAGACTCTCTAACAGGGCTGTTAGAAAGTGTATTTATGTTTATTTATTTATGTTTATGTCAGCACTGGGCAGCTGCGTGGGATAGCTCCCTGATACACAGAGCAAAAGCACAGAGCAATACAAGAGCTATATATTTACAAAAGTCTTGAATTGTTGCACTGCTGGACACGAAAGAAACACGCAGACTTCAGAGTAGCAGTTCGGACCACTAGGCAGGATCACCAAAAGGGGCCTGCCCTTCTTTATTCTCTCCTTTTTATATCTTTTTTAAGACAATCATGGATTGGTCAAAGAGGTTACTACCTCTATAAAATTACAGGGTAAAGACATGGTCAATCATCTTTCTCCGCCTTAGGGGAAAGGAATAAAAACAATCTAAAAGTTCCAAACAATCTTGGCCAGTTAGGAAAACAAGGACTGTGTTTATAGAAAATGCATGGGAACTACTACTACAAAAGTGAAAACATGGAACATTGCAAAAAGCAGAACGACATTGAATATTCAAAATATAAGGATACATTGATCATATTAGTACCTCCCATTTCCCCGCTTCGTATGGTAATTAGTTGAATACCAATTAAGCCTGCATAGTTTGTCTTTTAATTTGGGTTGGTGTCGAATAGTTTGAGGAGAGGGCTAGAATGATGAAGTAAAACTCCTCTCCCTCTGTTTGAACTTTCTTGCCCTTTAGTTTTTGACAATACAGATTGCTTCTAAGGGAACTTTGGGTCCTTTCTTCCATTTCTCTTCGACAGGAAACTTAGTAACTGCCTACATTTCTTTAGATCTATGGAGCAATGTTTTCTATTTCCATATTGCAAGCACAGCTGAATAAGCATGTAAATGACAGATAATTGTTCAGTTACATTCCAAACTTGTTTCAAATTAGTTCTCTAGTTAATCCTTGACTTCAGCTGAGTCTACTCACTAACTCTATTTTCTTTAAATTACTAAGTCTATTTTAACTGATTTCTACTAACTTTTTGTCTATAATTCTAATTTTTAGAACTCTGTGTTTCAGGTTTTCAAATGTGTGAGTTGTACAAACACTTTGTCAGTCTTAGGGGTGGCTACAATTCGCTTTTACTAAGAATACATTATAAGCAATTGCTCTGATTTTAGATTTTCTTTAGCTGCAGAGTTTTCCATTGGTTATCCAAGCTAGTGTTGCTAACACTGTTAATGGTTTTGATTCAGCTTGGCGGAAAGAAAAACAATAACCTAGCTAGGTCTAAGTCTTGAGATACAGATTTCTACAGCTGATAAAGTGTACTGGGTAGGGAAACTGTACCACAGAATAATAGCTATGCATGGGATTTTCCAAAATTAGATTAACTGAAATTCAACAGTGAACATAGTGACATTTATTACTGTAGAACCTGATTTCCGTGGATAATGTGGCTACATTTGCACATAGTAGTGCAAAGATAATGCATTCCATCCACATTTCCCATCAGGAATGCTTTTCAGCAGATGCATGCTCTTACATGTCTTGTCTTCATTGAGTGCCCATCCAAAAGTAGAAAAAAATTACCATGTTAAAATAAGACTACAGGGATTGCACCCATGAACTCATTTCCCTTCAAGTTGATAGAAAGAAGTTTAGCATGGAAAAAAAAAAAAGCAGTTTTTAAAGAATTGTACTTTTGCATGGGCATTAGTTGGTAAATTCCTTTCCCAGACTGTCGCCCTGCTTTTTGCAGGGTTCCATGGTTGTAACTTTATAGCAATAGTTTCCCATGCTTTTTCTGTAAACATGGTCCTTGTTTTTCTTAACTGGCCCGGATTGTTTTGCACTTGTGGAATTGTTTTTCATTCCTTTCCCCTGGGGTGGAGAAAGATGATTGACCATGTCTTTGTCCTGTAAACTTTCAGAGCTGTTAACCCCTCTCACCAATCCTTGATTGCCATTAGTAACATATAAAAATAAGAGAATAAAGAAGGGTGGGCCCTTTTGGTTGGTCCTGCCTGGAGATTCAACTGCTGCTCTGAGACCTGCGTGTTTCTTCTCTTGCCAGCTGTGCAACACCAGACTTTTTTTTCTCTTCAGTTGAATTCTCATGTCTTTTGGGCTTCAGGGCATATTTTAATTATTCAATTAAACCAAGTGTTAAAAGCTTGTATGCCTTAAACAACAGTTACAAACAAATTGTTCCCAACTGTTGGTTCGTTGGCAACAGAAGAAACACGCGGGTCACGGAGCAGCAGTGGTTTCACCAGGCAGGACCGAGCAAAAGCCCTGGCCTTCTTTATTTACCTATTTTTATAGGTTGCTAAGGACAATCAAAGATTGGTGAAAGGGGTCAACACCCCTGAAGGTTTACAGGACAAAGACATGGTCAATCATCTTTCTCCACCCCAGGGAAAGGAATGAAAAACAATTCCACAAGTGCAAAACAATCCCGGCTGGTTAAGGAAAACAAGGACCATGTTTACAGAACAAGCATGGAAAACTACAGCTACAGTGTTACAACTTATGGGGCCCTGTAAAACCAGGGCGACACCCAACTCCAAAATACTAACTGGCAACCTCACCCTGATTGAACTGTGAAGTTTTAGTAATACCAGAGAAGTCCTTAGTTCAGACAACACAAGCATATAGACAGTAGTATTTGCACTAGTGCAGCACCATTGTCTGTATTATATACTCACAGTCTTTTGTTGTAAAAAGTATATTAAAGACTGTATTAAAGTGAATATTTAGGATCTAAATTAAGCAAAGCAGTTATACCATAAGGATGTCTGTTCAATGTGTGTGCAGGAATTAAACTTTTCCTAAAGTGTAAGTTAACTTAGTGTATTGAGTCTTAATAACCTACTGTGCCTTCAAGCTCAAAATTCGACTACAAAAATAGTAGGTAGGCTAATAACTGAGCCTTAGCCTTAACTGAACTCTTATGTGGCTTTTTAAATCAGCCTTTTTTCTGTTGTTTTAGTAATTTTTAATATGGTTGTCCTGATTATGAAGGCAAAGCAAGTACGTTGCTACCTCATAAAGCCCCTAGAGCTAAGAAAACCAGTGGTAACCAATTTCTGTGGCACAGCATTCTGAACAGTTGCTTATATTGCTTGTCATCACCAACTGTCACTTGACTAGAGATAGCTACATGTGACCTCTGCATCCTCTCTAAGAGAAGAGAGCATCCCTGGGAGCTGTCAATAACATCTCAGAGAACACAGAAGACAGCAGCTGTCTGAGCCTCCTTTTCTGCAGTTTTCTTCCTGTTTGGATTCCCTCTTTCCCAGTAGCTCATTACCTCCTCTGCTGCTCCATGTGTCCACTGCCACCTCAGGAGACAGAGCTATGGCACAGCAGCCCCTGCTGTCTCAGCTCCTTGTGGCCCTGTGTCCAATTCCTGCTCTGTCCATAGGCCCTGATAGCTCATGTCCCCAGCAGGAAAGGAATGGGATGAGTGTGGAACCTGTATATTGACTGCCAGAGGAAAAGATGATTTTCATTTGCATTCCTGTGGGAGGCAGGCCAGTCAGGAAGGTTTTGTGGAATGGTCTCAGTCCTGAAACTCTGAGAAGACTGATATTGGCTGCAAGACAGACCAGTTGGATCTCAGGAATGGCTGGAGAAGTGTGAGCTGGTGCTTATGCTGATAGTCCAGTCTGATGCAGGTGTGGAACACAAGTCATTGCTTTTGCATTCTGACTAAAATCACAATGTGGCAGCTGACCAATGTCTTCTTTGAGACTGGGAAGCTTCATTTGCTGGTCACAAAGACATATCAGGAGCAAAATTGATTTGTATGATATGTGCTTTGATCCCTTGAAAGCAAGTTTTCATCCCATATCATGCCTAATTCTACACTGAAGATCAAGATAATTCTTCAGGAAATGAAACAGTTGAAAAACTGTTCCCATCTCCAAGTGGAATCTGCAGTTTGGAGGTAGATGATGAAAGTATTGCAGTTCTTCAGGCCAATACACTGTGTGTATTTTGTAGCAAGAGTGGTGTCAGTGATTCAGTGGAGTTTTGTCAGTTCTAATATTCTGTCATTATTTTATGATCGTTTTTTCTAGTTCCACATTGAATCCATACTTCTCACACACAGCATTTATGTGTTACCTGAAAATGCAGGATGATTATGCATCCTTTAAACTGAACAACTGAAAATGTAACCAAAATAATTAAGGAATGTTGGTTTTGTTCTGTGTCAGTCTCAAATGCAGGGAAAGAAGAGTGGCACGCCAGAATCACCAGACTGAGAAGGACGGTAGATCAACTTTTCTGTAAAAAGTTTGGTGAGTACAGTATTATTTTCTTTTCTTTGTGGCTTTGTATTTCTTGCAGGTTGCTTTCATTCCTTCCTTTGAATGTCTACGTGAGTAAGACCTTTGTTCAGATTTTTTTTTCAAGTATTTAAAATTTCGAAAATTCAGTGAAAAAGAATGTTTTAGTTTTCTGCTTATACAAGGTAAATTCATAGTTTAAAAGGAATAATAAGTCTTACATACACAACTCTCCTGATTGCTCTGAATTCCTTCCTATTTGGATTTTTTCCTTTGATGGTGAATAAAATTGTTGTTTATTTATATCCACTGCAATATCATCATAATTAGTATTAAAACATTTCTGGGTAATTTTTTATGTTCTGTCTAATATGAAAAATAGTCAACTTCATAAGAGCTAGAATAAAATTTTTGATAATACTCTGTAACAGATTAACAACTTTGGATAAAAGAAATGTATTATGCCCCAGTGAGCACTCCAGTCTGGTATTGTGACTGCCCAACAGCAACATCATACAATATGGCAAATTTTTTACATTTTTGATGTGCTGAGACTTGGGTTCTGTTGGATTTAGATGTCCTACATTGTACCAAATTTTAAGATCACAATTGCAACAGCCTGAGGAATTGGTATCAACTAGCTTTTAATGAAGGTTGGTTGGCCAGTCTGTCCAGTTACTGGATGCATTTTGTTCCAACAGCCAAGGCTTTGGGGAGCACTGATCCCAAAACTGTTCCATACAAGAAATTTGAAGCTCATCCAACTGACCTCTATGTTGAAGGGCTGCCAGAGAACATCCCCTTTAGGAGTCCCTCCTGGTATGGAATCCCTTGCCTTGAACAAATAATTAAAGTGGGCAACAGAATAAAATTCGTGATCAAAAGGTAAGTCTTAACATGAAGGGTTTTTTAAGAAAGAGTCCAAACAAACACCCTATGTTTAATCAAGCACTTGGTTTCATTAAGTCATAAAGCATTTGGTCTCTAGTTACCAAAAAGGCAAATTAAATATTCTACATCATAAAGTTGTTATTTGCAATCCAGACAAGTATTTCAGATTATGTTTTGCATATCTGTAGCATGCTGGCAATTGTGAAAAACGTAATAGAAAAATTCAAATTCTTCAATTAATGTCATAATAGGTAGTAGTATTTGATACATGTCAAGAATAAGCAGATTATTTATGTCCTGGTTGCAGGCCAGAGCTGCTAAATCACACTTTAGCCGACGGTTGTCAGTCCAAGGTGAACAATCCAGGTAAGACAGGTGCAGTCTCCCAAGTGGGAATGGAAGGGTTTGATGGGGAAACACATCTACATCAATGCAGCATTTTTCAAGCAGTAACCCTTGTGTGATGAGTGTGCTGGCATATTCTTCCTGAGGGTTGGAAAGAATAAACTGATCACTGCCAACATGGATGGTTTCCTGGGTCATGAAATCCTGGTGCAGTCCCAGCTGCCTTTGAATAACTAGACTGGGTTACCTTCAGAGCCCCAGAGAACTGGAGTTACTGTCCTGGCCTGAATCAAAGCTGTGGAGTCCCTTGAGATGTCACAGCTGACCCTGGGCTCTTTCAGGGTTCATGGGCTGAGATAAAGACTAGAAGAGATCCCTCATCAAATACCACCAGGGACAAAACAGGCTCAACTTAGAGATATAAGGTGAATTTATTGCTAACAAAATCAGAGCAGGATAATGAGAAGTAAAATTAACCCTTAAAAACACCTTCCCCCCCACCCCTCCCTCCTTGCAGCTCTACCTCATACCCCAGCAGTGCAAGGAAATGGGGGCCATGGTCAGTTCATCACCCGTAGCTTCTCCCACTGCTCGGGGACAGAAGTATTTCCCCTGCTGCACCGTGGGGTCCCTCCTGTACAAAGCAGAGCGATGCAGAGTCCTCAGGAAGGTGCAAAGGAGGGCTGCTTTATTGCAAAAATCAGGCCTTTTTAAGCAGATAGGCCTGTCATCAGGTACATTCCATTTAAGCACAACAAATGTAATTCAACCAACCACCATAAACCACGATGTGAGCACATGGTGATACAACTTGTTTTTCTACTTCCAATTCAGCCGAGTCACTTTCCCATAGTCCTTTTCTACTTAGCTGAAATAGCAGGCCTGAGCCATGATTTTACAAGGGTAACAAGGCCCTTATTTTATAAGATTTTACCTATATGCAACACCCTCACATGGGAGACAGTTCTCTGTGAACTTTTCTGATGTGGCTCCATCTCAGGAGCACCAGCCCTCCTTCAGGCTGCTGCACCCTGAGTCCATCCCAGGAACAACAGTCCCCTCAAACTGCTGCAGTGTGGGTCACTTTTCCATGGGGTGCAGTCCTTCAAGGACAGGCTGCTCAAGCTTGGGAGCACAGCCCCTCTCTCTAT
This sequence comes from Drymodes brunneopygia, assembly GCA_013400955.1. Taxonomy (NCBI): domain Eukaryota; kingdom Metazoa; phylum Chordata; class Aves; order Passeriformes; family Petroicidae; genus Drymodes; species Drymodes brunneopygia. Next base: position 18,389 of record VZTZ01023862.1, read on the forward strand.
GGGTCTCCCATGGGCTCACAGCCTCCTCCAAGCATCCACCTTCTCTGGCATGGGCTCCTCCATGGGCAGTGGGTGGATCTCTGCTTCCCCTGCCCTCCATGGGCTGCAGGGGCACAGCTGCCTCAGCATGGTCTGCACTGTGGGCTACAGGGGAATCTTGGCTTCATTACCTGGAGCACCTCCTGCCCCTAGTTCTGCACTGACCTTGGTGTCTGCACAGTTGTTCCTCTCACATGTTCCCACCCTGCTTTTCTCTGGCAGCAATTACAACTGCGCCACCACTTCTTTCTTCATCCGAGGCATTGCCACCATTGATAATTGGCCCAGCCTTGACCAGTGGCTCGTCCATCTTTGGAGCCACCAGGGCATGGAAGAAGCTTCTGGCAGCTTCTCACAGGAGCCACCCCTGTAGCCCCCCTGCTACCAAAAACCAGGCCACACAAAACCCCTACAATGCTGTTTGTTAGGAAAAAAAAAAGCTTTTTATTGGACATCTCTTCTTCTCTATCTAAGCTACAAATTATCTGCACTGCTTAGCTTTCCTATAACTGGCTTTTATTCACAATAGAGAATAGGACTGAAGGTGATTTTTTTAGTGCTAATCAAAATGTTTAGCAAAGCACTCCTTAAATCCTCATGTTCTACTCTAACGAATGTTATTATACGCTATGATTAATTAATTCCAGTTTTGTAAGAGCCTCTAAAATAATTTCTTCCTGCATCTGAAGGCTATGAAGAGCAAGTTGTTCTACTTGGGTCAGTGTTTGAAATTTGTAACTACATTTGAACAGATTTTTCATTATGTAGAGGTAATTACATGTATCATTTAAGCTGCCATTAATAATCATTACTCACTGTGTGTCCCTGTCTTCTCAGATGTAACTGTGTTGTTAGTTTTCATGTTCTTAAGGTGAAAGAAGTATGTTCACATGTGCCTCTGTATCTAGAACTGGGTGATTCTCTGACACCTCTTTCTGGTTTTCAGTGAAAGAAGATTGGAGTTCCAAGATCACAAATCTAAGAAAGCAAGTAGAAGATATATTTAATGTGAAGTTTGGTAAGTTAAATGCTAAATTAATTGTTCTGTAATGCTGCTGCATTTTAAAACTCCTATTTTAAAGAAATTTAAATGTTACGGTATTTCCTTAAGTATCAGAAGTACACTAAGACAGATAGGGAAATCTTGGCTCCTCTTACCTATGTTTTACTTACTCTTTCCTATAAATGACATAAATGTTTTTATAACAGCATCCTAGGCCATAATTTTTCCAATTATGTGACGAGATGATTGCACACAAGCTTTTGGGTGAAAAGTTCTCAGAATAAAACATTAGGCACTGCAGGCCTGTATTAGATATTATCTGTAACAAGATGGGCCAAATTCCCATTTGCAGTTACTCCACAAAAAATAATAGGAGATCTGTTTAAATATATTTAAATATTTCTATTTCTTGTGGAGGGCTTTTTAGCTTTGAGTAGCAGAGCTTCTGTGAGACAAGATTCTTAAAATCACTTGTGATAAAATTCCACCCATTGAAGTCTGTAATCTATCATTTAATCTTTATTTTCAGCTGAGGCTCTGGGGCTTTCAGAGGCAGTGCAGGTTCCCTATTCTGCACTGGAATCAAAGCCTGAGGCCTTGAGGGTTGAAGGCTTGCCAGAAGGAGTTCCCTTCCGCAGTCCTGCCTGGTTTGGAATTCCGCGCCTTGAAAGAATTGTCCGCTCGAGTAGCAAAATCAAATTTGTTATTAAGAAGTAAGTTTGTGATTCAGTTATTTTTACCTCTGATTTTTAAATTATTTGACTTCATTCCTGGTAACTCTGGGCTTTGAATGTTACCTAAATTCTGCTTCCATGAAACACAAAGAATATTTTGCACGTATGTTTTATCTCATACAAGGACATACATTCCTCATTAAATTTCTGTAGATGTATAAATTGTGTTTCATACATCAAGAATTGAGGGGGGGAAGTGGTCTTGTACCTGGAAGCTTTGTTCCTTCTTTTTTTTCCCCCTTTTTCTGTTTTTTTTTTTGCTTGAAATAAACCCAGAAGAAAATTGCAGAATAGAAAATATAGATTAATGGGTTTTTTTCTTTTTCTTTTTTTTTTTGTTATAGTAGATGGAGAGTTATTCATGCTTATAACAGAATTTCATTGTAGAGGGATGATCTTATGTGAATTGGAACTCAACTAAATTCCAAGAAATTTGTAATATTTTGCTGTGTGACTTGTCTTGCAATTGATTGGGTTTGTTCTGTTCAACTTCTAGGCCTGAGGTTGTCACTTCCTATTTGCCTGTAAGACTGGCTAATAAAATAAAGACAACAGGTAAACAATTAAATATTATTTGCTGCCATCCAGTTGTAAATACTTCCTTTCTGCTTCCCTAGCAGACTGAGAAATCTTTGTGGTTGAAAAATACAGGTGTTGTAAATAAAAGGCATTATTTAAGATGATCTAGCATCTCAGCCTCTAAATCTGTTATTATTTGAGAAAGGCACTCAAACCATAAATGTATCTGCTTTTTTACTTGACTATTCTAGTACAGAAAATGGAATTTACTCAATTTTGACAACTTTTATTTCACTTTTAATGGCTTCAACCATTTTTAACTGAGAGCTGTGAACTGCAGTAAATAATAATGATGTTTTAGAGGAAAAGAATAAAAGAATCTTTTGTCTGTAGGAAATTCAGAAGTTAGTATTTTTTTTGTTTGTTTTTAGATAGTAAAAAGTACCAAAACTCTCCTTCACACTTAGAAAAAACAAAATCTTCTGTTCTGAATTAGTGGAAAATCTAGGTGTGCCTTTTTCAAGAGCACTAAACCTACTTTTTAAGGTTGTGTTGTTCAGGTTTTACTGTGCAGACTGTACTTAGTTCTCAGAATACAGCTATTTTTTTGTGAGCTGTGCAGGATTTGTGTTTTACACTGTGTGTTCTTTTGGCTTCCAGCAGTTACTCCAAGGAGTTCCGAAACGTCACAAAATTCTGCAGATGATTCAAGTGTCCCAGAGATTGAAGTTACTGTTGATGACAGTATGGAAGAAATATCCTTAAATATTCTTCTGATGTTCTTTTATTTTATTCTTCTGATACTTTCTGTTCTTCTGAGCTTTAATAGCCCATATGTAACATACACCTCATGTAGCAAGCTCTGTTCCACTTCAAGGCTCCAGATACACTTCTATGTAGAAGCAGTTTTATTTTTTATTTCTGAAACAAACTGGATACTGTGTAGATGATGCTCAGGTAAAATGTTGGAGTTTGAGAGATTGCTTGGGCCCATTATTCCAAACAGATATGTGGGAACAGATGTAGTCCTGAGCAGAGAAATGACAGATGTAGTCAGTAGTATTAAATGCTTAAATAAAACTCTAGAACTTCTTAAAGGCTTTTTTTAAATTCTACTCTTGATTCAGAATTGAAGATTTCTCTAGTAATCAAGTTTGATGCATTGTTGTCTTGCTTCTGCTCTCTGTGTTATATATGTAATGTCTCTTCTTAGGTCCTAAAAAACCACAAACAACAAATGCTCGAACTAATTCTCGAACCAATGGCTCCAATTCAGATTTGAGGCAACAAGCAAGCGATTTTTCTTTTCGTAAGTGTTGGGGGAACTGGCACATCTGCATTCCTTTAATGTTGGTATGGAACATCTGGATTACATACCATATGCTTTGAGTTCATGTTCTGTTGTACAGTTAGTGATTGACTGAAGTTCTTGCTTTTTTATGCATTCGGTTTTTCATTATGTGGAGTGACCTGCATTTGAGAAATCCTGGATGATATATGGAGTATGCTGTACAAATGCAGCCCAGATCCATTAGATCTTATTGATTCAAGTGCAGGGTCAGTTTTAGATTTTTGCTGGTCTGTTACTGCACAGTGCTGCAGACCCTTGAAGGAATTTTCTGGTGTGAAGTACCACCAAGTGCATAAACCCAGCTGAGATGTGATACTGTGCATAAGTTTCATAAGCCCTCCACAAATTTGAAATACTGACATCACTGTGCAGAGACACCTAGGTGGGATGTAGGGACCTGGAAGGATTTGATTTCAACTAACATTAGTAAGCCATGGTCTGTCAGAGCTGATTATGCATGATTACCATGATTGACCTCTCCAGTTCTGGAAAATCAGTAAAGGAAAAGCTGGACAGGACTGAAAGTCATGTAGTTGTGTTCAGGAATGTAGGCCAGAGCTTTTTGGCCATGGAGGCCCAGGCCTGTCTGTGCAGTGCTCTGGAACAGAAATCTCAGTATTGAAAGCAGGGTCAATTTGCAATCCAGAAAAATTCTTCATTGTCAAGTGAGATGAGTGACTGCATTCAAAGTAACTGTAAGTAGTTCTATGTCTCAGTAAACCTTTTTTTCAGCATACTTACATTCTGAGTTTATTTGCTTATGTTTGTGTAGGAATTAGTTGTTACTTACTTTATCTTTTTTATCCCCTATGCTTTCTTTTTAGCTGTATGGTCATAAAATGTGTAAGAAAGGAATTATTTACTCCTACTGAGCCAATTGAGAATGAATGAGATACAGATTTGGCATGGGTGATATTCATATTCAGAGTTGTGTCCAGTTTTTTTGGACTTGCCTGTTGCTGTTAGACCTAGGCTTTTTTTTTTTATCTGCAACTTTTTAAAACTTTCAACTGAGGTTTTAATTTTGTAGACCAGCCATGGCCCACTTAGTGCAGCCACAAGTAAACTGGTTTAGTAATTACTCTGATGGCTGTCAGAAACAAAATGCCTGTATTAGATGGACATTTAATCTCACCACTAAAGTAGAAACTCTACTAGAGATTAAAGTTCTCAGGAGAGAGGCATGTGTTTCAGGGCTGCATCATTGAACATATGAGGAACTTTCTCCCACTGATTTGGGTGCTGGTTCAGATGAGTAAATTTTATGCTATCTGATAGTAAATTTGGATCACTCTTGGATTAATCTCACTTTTAATCACCTTTGGTTTATCTCGTGGCAGTATCTTTCGAAGCCTCAGGAAAATGAGGGTTGATGTGGATATAGTTTTGCAGAATGAAAACCATTTTGCACATTTTTACTGCCCTAGCAAATTGGTTACCAAGCATAATAATTTATTTAGCATTTATTAAAATATTATTCAAAGACTGATTCATTGTGTAAGAGTTGTTCTAATTCTTCCCATTTCCTCCTGGCAGAGGCGTGGAGAACCAAAATCACTGACCTAAAGCGGAAAGTTGAAAATCTTTTTAATGAAAAATGTGGTATGTGTTTTGATCCTTTTTTACTGAGATGCCTTTCTTATGAACATGCAGTTAGATGTATGAGAGGTGTTAATATGTTTATTCCAGACATCCTGCAATCCTTGTGTACTTTACAGTTTCCCATCTGAATTCATTCTCATGTACTTGCAATCCAGTGTCGCATTTCCACTCGTTATTTTATTTGGGTTTGAAAATGGAGAAGATGTAGTTGGATTACAGCTTTTTTAATGACCCACAGACAGAGTGGTTCCACATACTGGCACATCATTTTAAGCTTTCATCACTCTGCTTATAAATGGGATTTCTTATGACTCTGAATGACTGAAAACAGGTTATGGGTTATGGGTGGTGTCTGGAGAAATGTGCTCCATTATATTCTTCCAGCACTTCTTCTAGTGCAGGCTGTTGGGAAACTGATGACTTTTGGAAGTAATGGCTTCTCATTACACCTCTGAGTGTGGATTTTTGAACCAAGAGCGCTAATTTCACCTGCCCCTGGTGCTGTTGTCCAGAAGAGACAGAGGGAGAATGCATTGCCTTCAACAAAGTGGCATACCTATAGGATAGTCTTGTATGCAGACCAAGCCAGTGGCATGACCTGGCTGCAAATTACTGATTTTCAGCAAATTGTGGTGAGATTTACTGCAACAGAATGAGTTATGTTTGAAGCTGTTAATTTTCTTCTTGCATACTTATATCTGTCTCGAAAAAAGGCAAAGCCTGCAGGTTCTACCTGGTCAAGTGTGTATGTGCCAACTGCTCTGTTCCATTTATACCAGAGGTATTCTATTTCTATACACATCAGTTACCTGACTGGTACCTTATTTGCTCTGTTGCATTTCAGGGGAAGCAATGGGACTCAGTGAGCCAGTGAAGGTGCCCTATGCACTGTTTGAATCCTTCCCAGAGGTTTTCTACGTGGAAGGGCTGCCTGAGGGGGTGCCCTTCCGCCAACCTTCAACTTTTGGAATTCCGAGACTAGAGAAGATCCTGAGAAATAAATTGAAGATAAGATTCATTATTAAAAAGTAAGGCTCCCGTGTGTCTTGGATAATCTGTTCTGTGAGAATTGAAATGTAGACAAAAAAATGAAATTGTGTTGCCAAGTTGCTAAATTACTCTGTAGAATACACACTGGAATATTTTTGGTACTTGAGGAAATGGTTGGAAAGCTCTTGTGCAGGTGGAACATGATACAATAATCTCTTTGTTCTGTAAGACTTTTAGAGCCTATTGTGAGAGGAAGAGCAAGTCCATATTTCTTAACCCTTCACAATTGTCACATCACTGGTTTAGTTCCTACTGCAAGGAGCACTTGTGGGCTACTCATAAAGATTGCTGGTTGTGTATTGAGAACTGAGGAGTGGAGATTCATATCTCTTGCCTAGAACAGGTTTAGATTCTCCTGTGCCAGTGCAGAAACAGTGGCAAGAGAAGTTACAAGGACATGTAGTGATAGAACAAGGGAGAATGGCTTTAAAGTGACAGAAGACAGGGTTAAATCAGATGTTTGGAAGAAATTTTCACTGGAGAGTGATGAGGCCCTGGCACAGGTTGTCCAGAGAAGTTGTGGCTACCCCATCCCTGGAAGTGTTCAAGGCCAGGTTGGATGGCATTTTGAGCAGCCTGGTCTAGTAGCAGGTGTCCCTGCCCATGGCAGAGGCATGAATCTGGATGGGCTTTAAGTTCCTTCCAGCCCAAACCAGTCTAAGATTCTGTGATTCTGTGAAGTTATGGAGTCTCTCAGTCATTGCATTCTTGACTGTCTGTTTGGCTGAGAGGATATCACTTAGTTACTGTTTTTAGAAAATGAGATTTTCTTTAATGTTGATGTTATAATTTTATTATTGTATGTAAAATGTTCAATCTGTTTGCAGGCCTGAGATGCTTGAGGCAGCTGTCAAAGAAGCTTCTGCTCAAAGCCCCCAAGGTGAGTTTTGCAACTGCTTAACTTTCTAGGTAACAGTTTATTTCAAGGGACAAATATTAATTATGAGAGCATCATGGTGTTAATAAATTCCTGAAAGATTTATTCTACATTGGAGTTGCTTGGTTTGTTTGCCTGTTTGTTTTTAGATGGGAAAAGCACTTATCAGTTACAGTTTAAATAGAGCTCTAACAAGGGAGTATTAATTTTTTAAAGTTATTTGCAAATAATTGAGCCTTTAATGTATTCTTTACTACATTCTATCAAAATGTAGCCAGTAATGTAGGATTCACAGGAGTTATTCAGGTGTAAAGATAAATTACTTGCTCCTAGTATGTAGATCATCTAAATGACATGTGTGCCAGAGACAGGAGTGCAGACAGCCAGTAGAAAATTGTGTCAGGTAGGTAGGTCATGGAATAAATGCTCCCATTTTGAAACTGGAACTAGGTCCTCTTTGAAAACTTTGCCAATATTTGTTGTTTTGCAATATTTTCTTTATAGATGAGACTGAAGATTTTGAGCTATCTATAAATGTTTTCTAAATTAATCCTCTTAGGAAAAAATAATTCCTTCAGTGAAGCCAAGACAGCAAGGACCACAAAAGACACAGTAGTGAATACAACTGCAGGTGTTGAAGACCTAAACATCATTCAAGTAACCATATCAGGTGTGCTGGTTTCACATTATACTACTTGTGCTTATAGTCTTCATTATATCTGTTTAGTTTGATAAAGTTTTTTTCCTACAGTCAGGCTGGTTTGCTGAAATACAAGTTCAGTCAAGAAAGAGCATAAGTTACCTTTTTGATTTTGCTGAGATGTTAAATATTATCTAACACTCATTAATATCTCATCAGTGACATCTCTAGAATATTTGTAGTCCAACCACCTGTTAAGAAGTATCCACATTTTTCTGATGCAATAAATTAAATATTGATTTGCAGTTCTTTTCAACTTCCAGATGTCAGTACCTGAACTGAATTGAATGACCATGCAGGCTGAACTGCTTTGTCTTAACACCAATTACTGCTTTTTTTGTTGCATGCTATGGGCATCTATTGAATTATCACTTTGCTTTTACCTTTACATACCATTCTATGTTCATAAGAAACTAAAATACAGTTTGTTGATTTGAATTACTTTACAAAATCATCTCTAGACAGTAAACTTTGATTCATCCCTGGAAGTGTTCAGGGCCAGGTTGAATGGGGCTTGGAGCAACCTGGTCTAGTGGAAGGTGTCCCTGCCCATGGCAGGGGTTTGGAACTGGATGATCTTTAAGGTGTCTCCCAAACTAAACCATTCTAGGATTCTGTCATTTCTTAGCAACCATCTATTTTTGTTTATTTTTACACTTCTGTGTTACTACTAAAATGAGGAACAAAGCACCTGTTTAGAAGCTCTTGGGTATACCTGCTTTGAGTAAACATGCAGGGATAAAAAAGCTTCAGGAGGGGGAAATTTGTGCTTAATTCTCATGCTATTCTAACAATTTTTTCCAGGTGACAGCAGTGAGCGACTGCCAAAAGCAGAAAACGCCAGGCAATTGAGAGAGCAAGTAAATGAGCTTTTTAGCCAGAAATTTGGTAATTGCTTCTTACTCCCCCTTTTTATATAGGTGTGAGTGCAATTAATGTTGTTCATATTGTTACTGAATGAATATTCATTCACAGTGAATTATATATATGATCATTAAAATGAACAAATTTGAGGAATGTATATGAATGTTGTACTTTGACTCCAAAAAGAATCTTTTGTGGGTGATGTAGGCAGTTTGATGTTTTAAACAAAGTCCTGAGGGTCAAGATTGCTTCATGGTTCCCCTTTCCTTTTCCTGTTTTCTGTGTCAACATGGATGAAGTATTTATTTTGCTGGCAGTCCATGGTTCTTCTCAGGGCTTCATAATCCTGACCTCTTAATACTTGGGATTAGAGTAATTTTAAAAATGCAATTTAACCTTTTTGCTGTGTATAGTTGTGTTAGGTTTTTTTACTTTGCATTGTACAGTAGTAATGACCTGCGTTTCCTTATCTGAAATTCCTCCACTTGTGCTGCATTGAATGCTTTTCATAGCATTGCAGGAAATGCTTTGTTTTCCTTCGTGCAGCTATCTCCTTTTATATCCTGTTCTCTACCTTTTTCTAAGACCAGAATCTGTGTCCTTCATATGCTGAACTGTCAGAGTTGAGTTGTGACGAATGCTCTCATAGTAATGTTCATGAGTGTAATCCAGAACTTCATTTCTAACACTGTAATCATTTCTTTGTCAAGTGAATTTTCATAGTTTCAGATCTGATAGAAGGCATGGTTTGAATTTTGTTTCTTAATCATCTGAGGATTTTTTCTTCAGTGTATTCATAAATACTGTAGGCTTGAAAATAAACACAACCTCTCTCTCTTAGGTGAAGCCACTGGTAGGAATTTTCCTGTGAAGGTTCCATACAGAAAAATCACTAACAACCCTGGTTGTGTGTTGGTGGATGGAATGCCTCCAGGTGTGGCATTTAAAGCACCCAGTTATCTGGAAATAAGCTCAATGAGGAAGATTTTGGAGTCAGCAGAGTTTATCAAGTTTACTATCATTAGGTATGTAGATGCCATTAATTAGATTGTGAGTACAGCCCCATAGCTGGAATAAATGTGAGAGAAGTTGTAGTACATCTTTAAATAGGTGTTGGCTCTTTTTGGATAATAATGTATGAGGTCAAACGAAGTCCAGAAGTTCCTAGCATGAATGAAGGAGGATGTGTCTAATTTAGTATGACAAAGGGCATATTACTAATACTGCATATTGCAGCAAGCTGTCTTTTAAGTTGAAACCTAATCATAATATGTAAAAAAGTCCTATAGTTTTCTGGACCTTGCTCTCCCAGTCATAATACCAAGTTTTGAGACAAGTCCAGAGCTCATTGGTTTCTATTCAATATTTAAAAATACAATATTGTCCAATTACAGTATGAGGGAACTTCATTTGTATGAGTATGTCTCAATACACATATAGACACACACATATATACAATGTTAAGTTGTATGCATGAAGCAGAACAGATCAAATTTGGAATCATTCTAAGGAGGAGTTGAAAATAAAAATTTTAACAGTTTCTGTAACTTCTCAAATCATAGATGACTTCACAGGAGTTTAAAAGCTTCAGTTTTTCTTTAGAGAGAGAAATTTCTTAAACAGATTTTAGTAAGGGGTCTGAATTCTCAACCCTTGATCATGACATATTCTAACCAAAAGGACTTTGATGTGTATTTGAATTGAACCCTGAAGAAGAAGAGGTGACCCCTTGCTAAGTAGCAGTGACCGAGGGAAGGGTTTAGCTCTTCATATATGTTACTTTTCAAAATGCTAGTTTTGAAGAAGCAAAGTGCCTGAGAGCTGCTATTCCTTCTGTTTTACTTGACTTTCTTTTCATTCTTTATCATGACCTCTGTTATAGAAAGTATGGGGAGGTTGCATTGGGAGGAAATGCCGTGCAGTGCATTTTAGAATCAGTAAATTTTTTTTTTTCCAGACCGTTTCCAGGACTTGTGATGAACAATCGTAAGTATTCAGGAGACACTGATCACAAATGTATTTTGTAACCTACCAAGATAAATTTTCTACATTGTGTCTTAGTGGCAGAGGCTCCAAGTTGTTAAGGCCTCTGTATAACTCTTGCCTGTGTATTTCTCATTAAGATTTCCTGACTAAACATGTATTTACAGTTAACTTGAGGGCAGGGGGATAAATTTACTTTTAAACAGCATAAGATTAGCATTGACTTGATAGGAAAATGCAAGACTCTGATTATGTATTTTTCAGCTGCAGATTCCCAAAGAAATTTAGGATCCTGATTGAGCAACAGACTTACATGAGAGTTCCTGCCTTGTAGGTTTAAATCCATCACAGTAGCAGTTAGTAAGCAAGAGCTTTCCAGTAGCTGCACAATTCTGTTCCAGTGAAAAATTCTGCATTCTGCTGCAACTATAACTGTTTAGAGAGGCAGACTGTAGTTAGCTGAAGTGCCATGGCCAATTTGGTCCTGACAATGAAATTGTTTGGGGTAGTGGGAGGGAAAGGTACAGTTATGAACTGGTCGTTACATGTAATTTAGGAGAAAAAACAAACCACAAAGGACTGTCACTACAGTATCCCTTGTGTCGTGTTCTTTGTGAGCCAGTGTCAGATTAGAAATTCAGAGGCCAAATAACCTGTCACAAATTGACCTTAACCCAGCTTGAATCTTAGCACCCCAGTGTTTGTTCAAATACATTCAGCCACCAGTGTATTCTAGCTAACAAACCGAGGTAGCTGCACTGCAAGTAGGAGATGTTCTCAAGGAGATATTGTAGCCAGCAACTCCCACTGACCTGCTTAAAGACCTAGATGCACTTCTGAGGTGGGACAGAGGTCTTCTTGCAAGGGGGAGCCTTCCAAGCAAGTAAATGTGTAATAGTATTTCCAGAGAACGCAGTTAGAAATGAAAGAATCCATTGAACTGTTGTCAGTTCAGCATAAGTTGTCAATGTGTGTTGGAACTGGGGGAGCAGATTGGTCATGGACCACATGAGGTTTGGGCATTATCTATGTCCACTAACTATGATCAAAATGATTTTATACTGATGGATACCAAGGTGAACGATGGAAAGGCTCTGAGCCAACCGCTTATATGTATGATGTTTTATTCATCTGAACAATATGTGGAAACTTAGAGAGGAAATTTTTGGGGTTTGCAGGGAGTCTTTTCCCTGCAACAGAAAAAACTGAACTGCATCTCAATCACAGTGTTACTAACCTGTTCATGTGACAAGTTTCAGGATTTGCAGATTCAGAGGTTGTCTTTGTGCTGCACGTGAAGGATTTTCATTGACAAGTAAAACAATGATCATGTTTTTTAACTCTAATCTTAGAGTCGGTGGAAAAAACTGAAGAAGCAGCACCACCAACAGCACCAGCAGCAGCCACAGTACTACCAGGTGATGCAGAGTGTGATTTGTGTCCTTGCAGGAGGGATGGGGTATGGAGTTTATTGGCAGATGGCATTAGCAGTCATGTCCTATGTATAAGCTGCTCATGATGAGCCATTTCATTTTGATAAATGGTGTGCAACACTTTAATAGCTGTTAAACATTAGTGGAAAATGCCTCTGCTTTCTTCAAGCTGTGTAATTGGCGTGTTCCTTGATTAGATTTTTGTAGATGATGAGTGAGCTGGAAAGAAAGATTAGTGGGAGCAATGTGTTAAGGCAATTCAGTATCCATTTATTGATGTCTGTGTAACTCAAACGTGTGTGTGTCTGCATGTTCAGCCAGGGGAAGTTTGCCTGCATAGCTGGCAGTGGGGTCTGGATGGAATTTCTACCTTCTGCCAAGCTCTGTAATCCCTGCTAGACTGTGTCTGGGACTGCACACACATCACCTATCTTAGTGTGAACAGAGAACTTAGCTTTGTGCTGTGAATTAACTGAAGAAAATGTGGTTGGGCAACTTCACTTTGGTCTGATACAGCTTCTAAATGTTCATATACCTTTTAAAAAATGTTTATCCTAAGTTGGTGTAGTGTGGGGAAAACTTCTGCAATTGACTGAATAAATCATTGCACAAAATGGGAAACTGGGAAACTAAGAGAAAACATCTGATAAACATTTCAAGAGTAAGGGACACTTGTATGATGAAAATTATTGTAAAGGAAACTACTGGCTCCTCTGTTTATGTGCAGAGGTGTGGGAGGGAGATCAGCTGCTGATGGTCTGTGAGTTTGCTGTAGTCTGTTGGTCCTTAACATCTGCAGTGTTAAAAAGGTTAAATGGTTTTCCCAGAACATGTTCATCTACAATCCATATAAAGATAATAGAAAACTCAGCATGGAATTAAAACATACTTCTTGTCCTCTGTTATGCACCTTCCCCACTCTCCCCCAAAGTACACATACTTGCCATCACAGACAATGCTTGGGAGAAGTGGTGACTCTTTCTTTAAGCTGTTCCAAATTTGTTGTATTCTGTGCAAGTGCTGTTCTGGGTCTTGGTGATATGTCTGCCACAGTGAACCATTCTTAGAAGAGAAAGTGTTATACAGTTGAATGTAATAGATGTTAGGGGTTTTTTTATATTTTGCTGCAGGCTATAGAAAGCTACACAAATTTATCTCAAAGAGATATGAGCCTGAGTGTTAAAGAAAGATGAGGTGCTTTTTTAGTGGAAAATGTAATTTCTCTAATCTGATTCATCTTGTTGAAACTATATTCATATTCATTTGACTGTATTTTTTTCATTTAAGAGCCAGCTGAACCAAGCCAAATAGAAGTATCTCTAGGAGGTAAGTATTTTTCTTCAGTTATTATCAACAAATATTTTTAAGTAATGCTGAACAAAGTTGCATCTGATTTTAAAGTCAAGTCACTTAAAACCAAGAAAAAGGTTTTTATTGGTTCATGGCACATTTCTTCATTTATAGTAATATCATGCTGCATCATGTGAAAAATACTTTGCAGCAAAAGTTACTATTTAAATAATTTTACAAAGGAGTTTTATGAATTCTTTGTAGTTGGTGAGTCATGCCTTTACACAGGCTCTGAGTGACTGTGCATATCCTGAATGATGCATCCAGTTATTCAGTGCAGGAGTTTCCACAATTGATGCAAGTGAGTGCCATCATCAGGAACTCTGAATGCCATATTGGCTTGGATATACTGTTGGGGGCAAGGGAGTGGAGCATTGTTGTTCTTCTAGCACTTAAACTCTGAAAAACATCCAACTTTCCTATTGTCCAAGAATATCCTTGAGTTGTATCCTTTTCAGATAGAATCATAGAATCATTTAGTTTGGAAAAGCCTTCTGCAAACATCAAGTCAAACTGTTGCCCCAGTACAGCCAAGCTGACCACTAAACCATCTCTCCAAGTGCCACAGCTACACAGCTTTGAAATGCCTCCAAGGATGGTGACTCCACCACTCCCTGGGCAGCCTCTGCCAGGGCTTGACAATCCTTGTGGTGAAGAAGTGTTTTCTGGTAGGCAGATGTATGTAAGACCAAGGAAGCTGTAGGTTTTGTATTCCCTGTGTGCATTAGGAACACTGAATTGATCTGAGAGTTGGGATGCTTCTGTCTGCTGTGTGCTGTGCTCCTGTAAATGCTGCCTTTGCTATGGCCCAGCCTGTCAGCACGGCCCTGGATGGCCATAGCTGTCTCTGCCGTGGTTCCAAGGTGATCCAGGGTGCTGTGGTGGTTTGCTGGGGTGCTGCCTTCGTGTCAGGGGGTCCTGAGAAGGGTTCACTTATGTGTGTGTGGCAGCTTGATGGCAACATAGCCAACAGCCCTGGGATGGCTGCTGTGCATCAACACTCCTCATCTGGAGACTCTCGACTTTGGGTCATTCCCTAATCCTGCTTACATTGCCCCAGAAGAGAAAGCAGCAAATCTCAATGCTCCTGTTCCTCTGTACCCTTCTCCATGGAAATTCCCTTTCCAGTCTCCATTGCTTCAGTTTCCCCGTCATGTCACTGAACTCTAAGCCAAGCCAACATTCTCAACCACAATGAGTGTTTGAAGCTGAGTTACAGGTTCACTCCAAGGGTTTTAAGTCAGTCTTGGACTATGGACCAACCCTGTTGCAGTAATCAAGACAGAAAGAAGGCAAACATTAGAGTCACAGCAGAGCTGAGCTGCAGATTTTAAACTCACAGCTCTGAAGGCTGGAACATCAGATGTCTTTATCATACCAAAACTCAATGGGATTCCTGAGGCTACGTGATGCAGGAGAAAGACAGTTGTCCCTGAATACTGTCATGTGGAGGAGATTTAGCTGTAGGCCTTCAATGTGATGGTTTGGAAGAGATAGAAAAGCATAGTTATGAATTTGTCGTCCAAAACTGGCTTCAGACACTGTAACTACAGAAATGTTTTTGTGAAAAGGTATACAGTGGCCAAAATCTCTTCAGAACCAGGCTGGAAGGTATAAAACAATCATGTGGTGAAACAGCTTGGCTTTGTAGAGATTAATTACTCTCACCCCAAACCTTCCTAACAATTTCAAGGAAAAACCAATTTCCTTCCAACATCATATTCTCTGTAAAAAGAACAGAATCAGGCTCTGGGTCATATGGACAGTGCTATAGAGACATGAGATTCCTTTGATTTACCTCCAAGCATCCCTGCAATGAATAAAACTGTAGCAAAAGGTGATGAATGCTTTAGCCAATATGGTTTGTTTTTAAAACGTATCATAATGCTTTGAAAATTAGCTAGGGTTAAAATTTGTTTTGGACAGACTGAAATAAAATAATGTGGAAGTCTGTATCTAGTTGAGAGAAAAGCAATGCTACTCATGCCAATTTTATTTCCATTCATTAAGAACTAGAGTGCTCTAAGATCCTAAACTGCTTTACATTGCAGTGGAAACAGTAATTTGCACAGAATCAGATTGCTGTGAATATACTTTTATTTATTATTATCAGTTTAAGAAGATAATGAATGCTTTTCATATTTTTGTAAATTTTTATTTAAGTACAACAGTCACAAAGTTGGTGGGGAAGTTCCACTTCTTTCATTCACAACTACTTTTTTTAACAGGTAACACAAAAACAGAAGAAAAATCTCAAATAAAGCAAGATCCAGACCTGATGTCATAGACCTCATCAATACTGGGTAAAAGAATTTAGTGTCTCTTGAAATCAGTAACTGTCAAGGAATAGTATTTTTATATTTTTGGCTGGGGAAAGGAGAGATGAAGTATAATACTGAATGTGAGAAGGTGCCAGTACTTCAGTTGTGAATTATTATTTTTAGTTGTTAATTATTTTATGTGTCTTAGTTCTCTCATATAAGATGTCAGATGTTTTGCACTTTCTTATCCAAATATAATATAAAGCACACTGTGTTCAAATTTGTGAGGCAGTCCTAGAAAAATGTGGCCCAGGATGTGTGATGGTAATCACATACTTCAGAAGCAGAGCAACTGAAAGCTGAGGGAATTAGTGTTTATGAAAGCTCTAACATGGTTGTGTGAAAAAGCATTATTATTCTTGGTAATGCCCATATATTTCCAAATTGTAATTGAGCAGGAAAGCTCTTCACTATGATTGCAGTATTGTCTGAGCTTGGGACACTCAGTAAAGCTATTAACTGTGATGACAAACCAGCCTCCTTTAAAAGTTTTCTTTCTTTTCTTTCTTTTCATAAATTAAACTTTTATGAAAAATCTAGTTAAATTTGCAATGTCCAAAATCTTTCTCTTACTCTATTTTTAACACCACTTGTTTCTAAAAGTTATGTTTATGTGGTGGTGTAGAACAGTAGCAATGCTATCACATCACCAGATCTAAAATGCTGACCCACATGGTTTGGCATCTCTGTGCTTCTTTCAAAGAAAATGGTAGTACTTCTTCCCATTTCAGATTTTTGGTAATACTGAAACCCAAATATCTTCCTCATTATGCAGCGTTTGATACTTCAGCAATTTGATTTGATTGGTATAAAGTTAAATGAAGCATTGGCTAGGGGAGGTTTCATTCCTGGCACCATCTAAGGTTTTGGAGCTGAGGGACAGCCTTGGCCATGGCCCTCCATCCATAGTGCATGGACACAGAGGGCAGCATTGGGACAATGAGATCGTGTGGTAGAAGGTTGCAGGAGCTGACAAACCAGCATCCCAGCTGTCTGTGCCCTGAGCATTACAGGCACGGCAATGGTGATTTTAAATCAGTGAAGTCTGTGTTGGAGGTATTTGTCATAAAACTGAATGTGGCAGGATAAAATATACTAAAGGAAAAGCTTTGATTTGTCATGGGAAGCACTGCAGCCAGTGAGATATAAAAAAACCATCTCACTTGTCAATTAAAGGTCACAGAAATGTTGTCTGAGCAATGGCTGCACAATTTGATGCTGCAGTGGTTCAGAGTTCTGGATGCTTTTGGCCATCCACTGAATTGATACTAAAATAAATATTTGTTCTAAATTCTGACAGAGACCACTTAAGCACACATTTAATCCTGTATTTATTGAGAACAATATTAAGCTTCTGCATGCTTGCTGAATGTAGGCCTAAAGAACTGGAAAATAGAATAGAAACTGTTCATACTTGTAATAAGACATAAGGCTTCAATGAAACTAACTTACTTTTGTAATTTCTCTTACCTAGTCAGAAGCATCCTGTTCTGAGAAGAGCCTGCTGGGCCTGTCCAGAGCTGTGTAATATAACTGTATAAGAGAAGTATCTTCTATACAAACCCTTTTCTACTATTAGATAGAAATGTCTACTTTTTCAGCAGTTCTGTGAATTGACTTAAAGCAAAGAATTACTGCAGGTTTGAAATGTCTGAGTTTACTTTGGCATATATTTTAAGGACTAAATGTGATGCAGCAATGCTCGGGAGATGACAGGGATTAAAATCAACAGGGACTTAGCTGAGGCTGTCTGCGTTTTCCAATAAAGATAAATTTCAGTGTACCTGAATGCATCTTAGCTTTTGTAACGAAAAATTCCTGCAAAGAGCTCAGTTTGTTTACTTTGGAGAAAAAAAGCCTCCACACTAATTTTCAGCTATTACTTTAATGTCTCTTTGGACAATTGTATCTGTATATTTGAGATAATTTTTCCTATTATATCTATCACAGTTCATATGTTTTTCCTAAATAAAAGATAAACTGTTTTACTTGATGGTTAGTATGCATTAATGAGATGGACTGTGAAATGGTTGATATTCCAGTGTGTGGATTAGGAGCCAACTGAAATTAAACCCCATCACAGTTTGTTTTGTTAATTCAAAGTAATAAGTGCATGTTGTATCAGAGTATCACACAGTTTATATATGATGGGCTTGGTCTTGCAGTCCTACTGTAGGCAACAGTTGCGTGGACTTGTGTGAGAGATTTTCTGCTGAAGGCTGTTCAGCAGAACTGTTCTTCTAGAACTGGTTATGGAAATGTGTTTCAACCTGCTCTAAGTCCTATTATGTCAAAAACTCAGAATATTCGGTGAATACAACAATTAAATTAAGTCCCCTGTAGTCCTGGTTATGGGCCACAACATGTAAGAGACTTGTACATCTTTTTTTTAAAAATATCACAAACCATAAGAGATGTCCAGTTCTGGCTATATGATAATCTCTAAAAATGCAGATTTGTCAAGGGGTCTCTTTTACTGGCATGAGTTTGAGATGATTGCATTATGCACAAATGGTAAATTATATTCCCCGATGAAGAAAGACCTTTCTCATGTTTTTCAGGACCATCCATGCAATATACAGTTATGTCTTTTACAGCAGATCAAGTCCTAGCAGTAATTCTGTAGGCAGGCAGAACATGCTGCAGCATGGTTGTTTCCTGCCAGCAAAGAAGTAAGGTCCAGTCATGCCTTTGAGACTGAAATCCAGCTCTGGGTGGGTGAGGTGGCTGTACCTTAAAAGAAAATTTTGAAGCCTTAAATTCAATTGAATGCAGTGTCTGTTCCCTGGGAGCAATCTGAAATTCAGCAGGTAAATTCAGAGCAGCACATTTCTGTCATTTTGGAGATAAGGGAGACCTAGAGGACATCTGCTTGTGTTTCACAGCATGCAGATCTAGGTGCTCCCACTTCCATACTGGGACCTTGTGCTGGTGATGTCATCAGGGGCAGGGTTAGCTCCAGGCTGAGGTATTTGGAAAAAGCTCATCCTGCTCCTACCTTCCTTCTCTCCAGGCAGGAGCTGGTGGTGACTGGTGCCATGCTGCCTTTCTGCCTCAGCAGGCAGCCATTCCCAGCCCCATGGAATGCATCCACCTGCTGTACCTTACCTGTTAACCCAGCCACTGGGCACTGTCCACAGTATAACCACCAGCACATCTGCCTGCTGCTCACTTGAACAGACATGCTGAGCTGATGAACCTCCAGCACAGGCAGTAGTTCAGGACTAGGTTTCACACTTGCTTCTGGACATATTTAGAATGAGGAAATGAGCTAATGCAGCTTTCCCCAGGTTTCAGCTGGCTTGTCTTCCCCTTCTGAGAAAACAGGATGGTTCATCCCTTCTTTACTCACAGCCCTCTTCAGGAGGCACTTTTAGCACAGCTGCCTGCCCAGCTGTCTATTGCCAGTGGAGTCGTTAGTCACTCAAAATGAGGGCAGTGTCACAGCAAAGGAACTGGGCAAAAATTCCAGGGTATTGCCTTGTCAAGTGTGTAACAGCAGAGTGGCTCTACTGAAACTTTGTATGCAGGAGCTGAAAGAAAAATGAAGTGAAAGTGGTTGCAATGGTTTTGCTGGAAGGACTGGAGTCCTTTCAGGGTGTGCATCATGAATGCTGGGGGGGCAGTAATGCTGATGGGTGTGTGGGCACTTGATGCTGAAGGCTCTTTTTGGCCTCAGACATTTTGTGCTATATCCAGTAGAGAGAAATTAGTCTGACAAAATAATTACCCCAATATTTATACCTTCCGAATATCAATTCTATATTAAGAAATTACCTATAGTCCTAACAATAAGCAAGCTTTTAAGATGTTGACCATGCATGAAAATCTCATTCATTTTCAAACTAGTAGTACATAAGATATGCCCTAAAAAGCCTTGGCTGTAGTAATAAATAAATGAATAAATAAAATTCCAACAACTTACAAGAGCTCTGATTAGCTTTTGTCCCAACAGGGCAGATCTGTGGTGATGAAGAAGCAGAACAAGTATTTATTTACCATGTTTCACTGAACTTTAAAAGCCTGTCCTGTGTAGTGGACTGGCTCCTTTCTTTTAAATGGGAATTTTGGATCCAAGTAGCGTAGGATTCAGGGTGTCCATGGTGGAACTGGGCATTCCTTGGATATGGCACCCTGGTTTTTCTCACAGCATAAGCACTGTTTGAGGTCCAGTATCTCTGTGATGCAGTTGGTGGCCATTGTTTTTCTCTTGGGAGTTGAAGTTTTCCATATATAAAATTAGAACCTCTTCTTCTTTGTTTCTTTCCATATCTGTCCTGTCAGAGACACACAGCCAAGGAAGAGGGCAGGCTCTCATTTCTATGATTGTGTAACAGCTCTCTGCTGTCAGTGACATAAGAAAGGCCTCCCCTGGCTCTGTAATGAAGTAAGCTGAAATTTAAACTACCAAAAATCAAAAATTTCATTTTGAACAAAGATTAGGGTGGCATTCCTTCCATCCACTCTTACTGATGCTGTTTGGTTTCTGGCCTTTTTCCCTTTATATGTTCCCTGTACCCTTTGCACATATATTTGTAACTCTGTGGCCTATTGTATTAATAGCTCATTTTCCCACTACTTTTCCAGGGCCTTTCCCTAAGCAGAAAGACAAAACAAATCCCAGAGCTCCAAGCCCCAGGGGTACAAGGCCCTGTCCTGTCTCAGTTCTTCCTGGGAACCAAGGCTGAGAACAACTCTGAGGTGCATTTTCATAAACAAAGCACAGCCAGTGCTGAGAGGGGGCTCCAGAGAAGGGGCTGGACCTGGGGGGAATTGAATCACCACTTGTCCTCCTAATTGGTGCTTTTAATCAATTCTACTGATTTCCTAAAGCCTGTAAATATGTACTCACCCCTGGAGGGGGGTGGGCTTTTATAGACAAACATCTACGACTGCTTCTGAAGACCTTCAAAATAAAAATCCCCATTTATATCACCTCCTTCCTAAAATGATGTCAAGTTTCTTTTCTGGGTTGGGGGAAAAGGCAGCATTATATTCTAAGAGGTTTTGGTACTAGTTTTGGGTGGAGCAGTGCCCAAGGATAGTCCATTTGCCTAAGAAACCCTTAACCTTCAGCACTCCATCTTCAACAGCCTTGACTGAAATCCATCCTCTGAAGTCCTGTGTGTGCTGTTCCCACTCCAAAGCAGTGTGGCTTTGCTGAGAACACTGCTACCAGCTTGGTCTGGAGGACATGGATCTTCTCCATCTCTCTCAAAATGGGATCTTGTGTTCAGATCCCAGCCTTTTTTTCCCAAAACGTGAATCAGTTCATGAACTCAATAAACTTACATTGTGGTTTGACACTGGCCAGATGCCAGGCACCCACAAAAGTCACCCATAGCTGGGCAGAGGAGAGAGAAAAAATTAATGAGGGCTTCATGAGTTGAGAAAAGGACTGGGAGAAAGCACTCCAAGGGCAAAACAGGGTGCCTTAGAGGTACAAAGTGAATTTGTTACTAACAAAATCAGAGTAGGATAATGAGAAGTCCTTAAAAACACCTTTTTTCCCCCAGCCTCCCTCCTTCCCACAGACAGTGCAGGGAGACAGGGTATGGGGGCTTTAGTCAGTTCATCACCTGAGGTTTTCTTCCACTGCTCCAGGAGAGGAGCCCTTCCCCTGTGAGACTGTGGGGTCTCTCCCATGGGAGAGGCAGTTCTCTGTGAACTTCTCCAGTGTGGTTCCAATCCCATGAGCAGCAGTCCTCCCAAAACTGCTGCAACATGAGTCCCTCCCACAGGCACACAGTCCTCCCACAACTGCTGCAATGTGAGTCCCTCCAGTGGGCAGACAATCCTCCCACAACTGCTGCAATGTGAGTCCTTCCAATGGGCAGACAATCGTCCCACAACTGCTGCAATGTGAGTCCTTCCAATGGGCAGACAATCGTCCCACAACTGCTGCAATGTGAGTCCTTCCAATGGGCAGACAATCCTCCCAAAACTGCTGTGACGTGAGTCACTCTTCCACGGGGTGCAGTCCTCCAAGGGCAGGCTGCTCCAGCCTGGAAGCAGGGCCCTCTCTCTGCACTGGGTCCCCCACTGGATCACAGCCTCCTCCAGGCATCCCCCTGCTCTGGTGTGAGCAGCTCCCCCAGGGGCTGTGGCTGGTCCTCTGCATCCCCTGTGGATCCCCATGAGCTGCAGGGGCACAGCTGCTTCTCCATGGTCTCACCACAGCCTGCAAAGGAATCTTGGGTCTGGCTCCTGGAGCACCTCCTACCCCTCCTTCCCCACTGCCCTCGGTGTCTCCATGATGCTTCCCTTACATGTTCTCACCTCCTCCTCCTCTTCTCTGGCTAGAAAAAAAAACCTGTGCACCACTTTGTTTTGATTTTCTTCTTAAATATGTTATCACAGAGGTGTTGCCATCATCTCGTAATTGGCCCAGGCCTGGCCAGCAGCGTGTCCATCTTCAGAGCCATCAAGGATTGGCTCTGCCAGACATGGTGGAAGCTTCCAGCAGCTTCTCACAGCAGCCACCTCTGTGGCCCCCCTGCTGCCAAAAACCAGACCGTGCAAGACCAACAGAACTTATCTTGTTCAGATGGGATGTTCCTCTTCTGAGAATTGTCTACTAAAATCGTGCTTCTTGACACGTAGTAGCTGTGAGATGTTTGATGGAAGGCTCAGCAGTGTATCACATAGAGTTACAGCTGTGAACTTACCCTTCATGGACAGTGGCATCTAAAACCTCTCATTTCTCACATCACAAGATGAGGAATGAGGAAACAGGAAGAAACATGTGAATTTAGTGGTTTCCAGTAATGTACTGTGTGTAATGCAGTTTTAAATTTAGTACAAACAATTGTAATTATGAAATTAGCTTTTATGACAAAGTCTATGGTGTTCTGCATAAGCAGCAGTTATCTAGTGATTAACAGAGCAGAACCCAAACAGCCCTGGATGGATCTTTTTTAATATCTGTGTATAGTTTTGTTTTGCATATAGGGAAGTCCCCATGTTAAAATAATAAGAAACCAAATGTAAATGACCATTTTCTATTGCACAGCTGCAAGTGCCACACCCAAGTTCCAGGCTATGGTTAGTATTTGATGTTTTTAATGCAACCAGAGCGAGCTTTTGTCTTTACAAGCTGTAAAGGGCATTGGGCTGATCCTGTGCCAGGGTTTGCTGCTGCTGGTCAGTGGGGAGAGCCCCTGTCAGCTCCGTTGTGGTTTGGGGCTGCTGCCTGCCAGGGTCAGGGGACAGGGCTGCTGCCTCTCTGCTCCTGCCTGAGCGTGGGGCTGGGTTTGCTCTAACAGCCATGGGAACATGCTGGGGACATCAGCTGCACTTGGGCACAGGCTTCTGGAGAGGATGGAGCACGGAGTCAGGGCTGGAGCTGAGTGTTCACAGCTGCCTGGAGCTGGGCTCCTCCAAGGATCCTGTGGAAAGCAGGGCCTGGCTCTGCCAGGTGACTGCCCCCCTCTGGTGCCCATTGTCATTGAGGGTGCCCTCGGTGGGGACAAAAGTGCTCCTGGGTACACCTTTGCTTGCAAGCAGTGTGGGATTGATCCCTGCAGCTCTCACATCCCTTCAGGTCTTTCTGCTCAGGGCTGAGGATGGAAAAAGAGGAGGAGATGCATGCAGCTGGTGCAGTGGCATTTCAGAAGGGCTTAGCAAGGGACTGTGCTCTCCCAGCAGGACACAGGGGTCTGTCTCCAGCCCACTCTGGGGATTCCCTATGCCTAGGGTCCCCTCCCATTCAGCCCTGTGCCCAGGTAAGGTGATGAGCAGGGCTGGGACTGGCTCAGGTCCTCGGGGGCTCCTCAAGGGAATCTTTTGGGGACAGATTTTGGGGAAGCTGCAAGTGACTGAAAGGAAATGGTGATGCAAGGGAGGGGCTCTTGCACACTGAGCCCGTGGCTGCCCCATCCTGCCTGTGCTGTGCCCCAGATTCCCCACTGCCATTCCCAGCCACACAGAACACAGTACTGCCGTTCCTGGGGCTCAGGGAGGGCGGTACATCCTTCATTCAGCCGCTCCAGCTCTGACGGAGAGGGTAAAGGCTGTCACTGCCCAGGCACCTGTCCTTGAGCCGCTGCTGCAGCACCCTGTGCCCTCACGGGGCAGCAGCAGCCGTCAGAGGAGTCCTTTGAGTATCCGGGCAGCCAGCCTGGCCCTCACCCGTCACTGTCCTCTCGTTCCAAGGTCCCTCCAGGTTATCCCCGAGGCCTCCCAGCTCTCCTCCTCCCCAGTCCTGGAGCCCTTGGAGGGGCTGGGCTGGGATTTTGCCATGGGAAGCACCGGCTCGGTACAAACCACAGCGGGTGAACAATTACGGGTGCGATTGCAGCGGGACTTCCTCTTCCCCGGGGCTTTAAGGCGAAACAGAGCCGGGTGAGGGCAGAGGGGAGGGGAGAGCACCCAGACAGGCAGGAGCAGGGTCCGGAGCTGAACACTGCGGGCAGGAGCAGCAATGGGGGATGCCTTCATCCGCCACATCGAACTGCTGGGCTACGAGAAGAGGTTTTTCCCCAGCCAGCACTATGTGAGTACTCAGCAGCATTCTGGCAAGTGAGGACTGAGGATTGGCCAGGGTAAAAAGCCTGTCCAGGAAATTTCCTTAGATAAATGTGACTGAGGGCCTAAACGCTTTCTTTCTAGGGGGTCATGGCTGATAACATGAGCTGGAGGCAGCCAGAGACTAAAATGTCTTGAACATACAAGACTTCAGGCACCTCCCTTGCAAACCATGAGTTACTTTGCAGTCTTGGAAAGGGCTTTTTCCTCTTTGTTTGCCACTCACCTGCATGTTTCTGTCCCCTCTCCATCCATACCAAGCTCCCCTAGTGCTCAGTTTATTTGCTGGCAAGGCAGAGCTACTCACATTGGGGTGGTGGAAGGAAAACATTCAATTTTATCTGAAACTGGACCATCCACAGGGCTCCCTGGGCACAGGGGGGTGTGGTGTCCCACTTGCCTGCAGAACTGCAGCCTCTGCTTTGCTCCTCAGGTCTACATGTTCCTGGTGAAGTGGAATGACCTCTCTGAAAAGGTCGTCTACCGCCGCTTTACTGAGATACATGAGTTCCACGTGAGTCCTTCCGGGACACATGGGCTCGGGGTGGGGTAAAAAGAGGGTGAATGCCATCTGAAATTGCCTCAAAGCAAACCTGGTTCAAAAGAGGCTCCTGGGTCCAGTCCTTCAATCTCTTTTGCCCCTTGAAGGTGGGAGCCATTGGCTGTGTGTCCCTGGGCAGGTTTCTCCCTGTGATGTGGGATCTAGCCAACACATGCTACTGGCAGCAGGGCAGGAGGAGGAAAGGAGGCAGGCTAGGGGCAGAGGAGGGGGTGTCACAGAGTGTTCCCCTGGTGCCACCCTCACTGTTGTGCCTGGCTCTGCTCTGCAGAAAGTGCTGAAGGAGATGTTCCCCATTGAATCCGGGGACATCAACGTAGAGAACCGGATCATCCCACACTTGCCAGGTGAGGGGCAAGCACCCGGCTGGGGGGGGAATAGAAACTGTCACTAGTTGGGAAATTCCCTGGGGAGTTGAGTTGAGCTGTGCTGGCTGCCTCCCAGACAGGTGCGTGGTGCAGTATTTCCTGTACACCAGGATTGAAATTACAACCCCAGAAAGATCTGAGCAGTGGCAGCGGTTCTTCCCAACACTCAGCAGCCCTGCAGACCCCATCCTTCCCCCTGAAGGCTGGGCACCACAGAGGCATGTCCAGAAGCATCAGCTGTGACCCCTGTGACCCCTGGCTGGTACAAAGTGTCTGGCTTTGGGGAGGCTGAACTGAGTGGAGCTGAGCTGAGCTCTCCTTTGGTGGCACCACCACTCGTGTTGGCTTAATGCCCTTATGGCAGCACAGATACCTTGAAAGAGGAAACAATGCAATATGTGTTCAATGACAGAAAATGAACTCCTGATCCAAACAGCTGACACTTTGTCTCCAAGAAAGGTGCACATCAGAAAATTTCCCCATTTTATTTAATTTCCTGCTTTAAAGGAGGCAGAAGGGAGTCTGAAAAAGAGCTGCAGGAGTGGTCGATATCTCTAGAGGAGGAGTAAGCCTGTGTGGGTGCCAGTCTGGGGGGGCTCTGTTGGAGCTGGACTAACATCACCATGCTGGGGCTGTTCAAAGCATCCTTATTCCATTTGGGAACTGAGAGCCCTGGGGACCAGACAGGTGTCAGACTGCTGGGGGAGCATGGGGTGCCACCAACCACACAAAAGCACCCCCCATCATGCAGTTCAGCACTGCTGGGGGTTGGGATTGCCAGCAGTATTTTAGAGCTCTGGAGTCAAGAGCACCATGACCAGGGGGATGGGAGGATAAGCACATCTCCTCTGACTGCAGGCTGGTCCCATGAGCCCCTCCTGGTGCCCCAGTGCATCTGCTGTATTTGTGGCCCAGCAGTTGGGCTTAGTCTGAGCACACATGTAGGAGTTACCCTAAAACTGAAATAGGGTCAAATAGGATTATTTCTGGGTTTGCATGAGCTGTGCTCCCACAAAGCTTCACCTTATTGACACAGTGCAGCCATGCAGCACTTTGGGGCCAGACCCACTTGTCTTCAGGGCAAAACTAATGATTCAGAGCAGTGTGCTTGGGAAAGTATTAAAAACAAGGCTCCCTGTCTGCTTTTTCTGAGCCCTTTTTCCTCTCCCCCAGCCCCAAAGTGGTTTGATGGGCAGCGCTCAACTGAGAACAGGCAGGGCACACTGGCTGAGTACTGCTACACACTGGTCAACCTCCCCCACAAGATCTCCCGGTGCCAGCATGTGGTCAGCTTCTTCAAGGTCCGTCATGACGACATGAACCCTGTCACAGACAGCCAGTGAGTCCAGCTGCCTGCTATTTTGAGGGAAATCCTGCATTCCTGGCCTTGGATGCTGGCAGTAGCCTGCAGGGAGGGTGTCACTGCTGATGGATAGGGCTGGTTGGCATTGAGCTGCCTTTGCTCTGACCTGTCTAGGACCAAGAAGCCTGAGGTCTTCCTCCTGCCAAAGGATTCCAAGAAAAACCCCACTGGTAAGAGGTCTCAGAGGGCTGTAAGTGGCTGCCTCAGCAGCAGCAAAGTCTGCTGGGGAGAGAGGTTGTCATTCCATGGCAGATACCCTCACCAAGAGCATGGTCACTGTGCCAGAGCTGCAGCTGGGGGGAAGCCAAATCCTCAGGGGCAATGAGTCACTCTCCTGAAATCCAGGTGTTTTGGGGCTGAAAGAGGATGGGAGGGCACTTTGGGCTGTCCTGGGGCTGCTTTTGGCCTGCCTGAAATAGGGTGTTTCTGGGTTGGGGGCTGGAGGAGGGAACATCCATCACTTCTCCCATGCAGACATCACGGGCCCCATTGTCCTGCAAACGTACCGAGCCATCGCTGACTATGAGAAGAGCTCCACATCTGAGATGGCTCTCAAAGCTGGGGACATGGTGGATGTCGTGGAGAAGAGCGAGAACGGTATGTGTCCATCCCTCTGGAGAGCCCCTGAGGGCCAGCCCCCTCCCTGCCACAATTTCAGCAGGAATGAGAACTGCCCTTGCATCTTGTGTCCAAACACAGCATGTGAGCTCATTACTGCAGTGAAGGCTGAAGGGTGAGGGGCAGCTCTCAAAAACTGTGCAACATCCTGGCCATGCCTCAGCCTGTGAGACTTTCTGCCCAGCAGGAACAGGATGAACTGGTCAAGTCCTCTGGTTGCACCATGTCAACAGAGACTGGCCCCAGCACTGTCCCTTTGGTCCAGGACATGGAGATGCCTGCACCTGCCCTGGCCAGGACAGACCTGGTTCCAGTCCCCACAACACTCTCTCCTCTTGCCCATGGTTGCTTTCTTTGCAGGCTGGTGGTTTTGTCAATTGAAGAACAAACGAGGCTGGGTTCCTGCTGCCTATCTGGAGCCAATGGATGGGCCTGATGAGTCTGAAGAGCAGGAGCCCAACTATGCAGGTGAAATGTTGGAGTGATCAGGGTGTGTGTGCATCAGAGCACTGGCCACTGCAGCTCTCCACTGAGATGGCTCACTGCAATCTGGAAATTTACACAGAGCAGGATCACTGGGCAGGGAGATGCTACTGTAGGAACTGCCAGGAGGGATAAATCTCATGGCTTAGTGCCTCAGTGTCAGCCTTGGAGCATCCCATGACCTGCAACTCAGCATTAGATTTGTGTTTTGGTTGATCACAGACATGCATCTTTACCCAGGGGCTGTGTGAAGGCTGAGGTGCTGGGTTAGCAGAACAACATGGTGCAGCACCCAAATCAGGTGCAGGTGTTCACAGCCTCCGTGCTGTCCTCATCAGAGCCTGGCCCTGCTCCTCTGCATTGCCCTGCCATGACAGCAGGGCTTTATCATGTGGAGCAGAGGGAGGATCCTGCAGACTTGTGCTAATTGCTCAACAGGCTTCAGCTTTGTGGGTTTCACAACACTGGAACAGGCTCTGTGAGCACACCATTTCCTTCTGCCTTATTTCACCATCTGAATTCTCAACACACTTTTGAGCAGAGATAGGTGTGCTTCCTCTGCTTGCACCTGAAAGCTTTCTTCTGGAGAGATGGTGAAGGGTCTGGGCAATGACAAGACTGGGGGGAGTCTGAATCCAAACCTGAAGCACCCTGAGTCTTGTCTAAAATGTAGGGTGCCTCCTAATGCTCTGGTGCCTTCTTTTCTCAGTGGCTGGGGAGGTTGAGCCCCCATCCCTGAGGTGTCAGCACATGATCCACCATCCCCATTTCGTGTGTAGGTGAAGCGTACGTGGTTCAGAAAAGCTACACTGCTGTGGAAGAGGATGAGCTGACCCTCAAGGAGGGTGATACCATTGAAGTCATCCACAAGCTCCTTGATGGCTGGTGGGTCATCAGGTGAGAGATGGCAAGGCAAGACCAGGTCAGGTGAGCAGCACTCAGGCAGAGGGAAGGGAGCATCCATGGTTTTCCACATCAGGGCCCTGAAAGCCATGGTGTCTTTGGTGCCACTGCCCAGCACTTCCTTTTGCAGAACTGCTTCTCAGGGTCTGTTCTTTGCCAAATATTAAACATTGCAGCTGGAGATTCCTCTCCTGAGGGCTTCAGAAATATCCAAGAAGGAGGCAGATGGAAAAAAAAAAGTACCTGTTATTTTTGCCTCTAATCGTTCTGGCACATTTTCCTTTGCAAAACCTCAACTTTCATCCCAGCTGCAAGGAACATGAGAGGTAACCCACATTGCACCAGGGGGGGACAGGCATGAACCATGACTCATGGAATGTCCTGAGCTGGAAGAGTTCGAGGCCAGGTTGGACGGGGCTTGGAGTAACTTATTCTAGAGGAAGGTGTCCCTGCCTGTGGCAGGGGGTTGGAATTAGATCCTTTAAGGTCCCTTCCAACCAATCTATTCTGTGACTCTGTGATCACCCACAAGAATGATCAAATCTCTCTCCTGGACTGAGGAGGTGGTTGCAGAACCACGACTGCAAGTGATGTTGCTTTGTGTTGCACTGCAGGAAGGATGAAACCACAGGTTATTACCCTGCCATGTGCCTGCAGAAAGCTGGGGAGGTAAACACCTCTGTGAAGAGTGAGCTGAGGAACCGAGGTGCTCCGCCACGGAGGTAGGAGAAGCTCTGTGTAGAGGGCAGAAGAACATCTCCCTCTTCCTTGAGGGAGATGAAATTAAACCAGACAGGGTGTTGTGGTGTCACCTGCTTGCCCTGTCAGTGAGGAACTGCCTGGAGAAATGCAAGCAGGGCACAGACAGACCAGGGCTGTCCTCCCACCAGCTCTGTGCTCCCCAACTCCCACAGGCACCCCAGCATTGCTGATGCAGGGCTCCATGATCCTTGCTCCAACAGGTCCTTCTATCAGGTTTATTTTTCCTTGTCCTTCTGCAAAGTTCCTTTTCTAGGCTAATCTTGTTTAATTTGCAAGTTGGCCATTTTCTTATTTCCTACGTGTGTGCACTGAATCTTTCAGAGGCAAGGAGAGATTTGACTAAAGGGAACTGCTAAGTGGCCTAATCTAATGGGGGGATTTGAGCTAATGCAAGGGATTTTATTTTGATTAAAAAGATAAAAAGCAATAATAACTCATGAATTGCAATGCAAAGAGAATGGCTAAAAAGGGCAGAACTTCCTGCTGTCTCTTTTTTTTGCAAGATGACATGTCAGGCCTGCTATAAAATCTCTCCAAACCCGGTTTTGCTGGAGCATGGATTGAGTGTGAGACAGTGTAAAATGGTTCAGATCCTCCTATTTGACCACAGTGATGTTTGCTGGTAGCCTTGGGGGAGAAGAGGTGGCCTGTTCCAATGACAGTGGCTTGTCCCCCTGGCTTGGCCATGGTGACTGCTGCCTCTGTGGCACTGGCAGCCAGGCCAAGCCCTGTTGTGAAGGTGGTGACCTGCTGTTATGGGCAAGAGCTTTGCTGTGATGTGGGGTATGTGCTCAGACCAGGAAGGGGCTGAAGGCAGAGAGGCACATTTCCTTGAGAAGAGCAGGAGGACGATGCCATGGGGTGGATGTCAGGAGCCAACTCACCCCTGCCATGGTACTGAAGACAAAGCAGGGGTTTCTGTCTGCCTGCCCAGGGATGGTCTGCCTGCTGGGGGTTCCCCTGCAGCAGCCCCATGCTGCTCAGCCTTTCACTTCTCTCAGTGGTTTCTCTCCTGTGGGTTCAACACCACACATCCAGGTGCACACTGACACATGCCCCAGACTCCATTCTCCATTCTCCAGACACACACCAAACCCCACACCAGGGACCTCAGTTTTGTGGCCAGGATGGGTGCTGTGTGTTCATTCATCAGAGAGCTACAGGTCACTTCTGGGTCTTTCTTGGATAAACCTCACACCCATCTCATCCTTACAGCCTTATGCCCAATCTTCCTCACCATCCCTATCATTGCTTTCCAGACTTGTGCTCAGGGTTCAGCCTTCAGTGTTTGCTTACAAAGCACCATCCAGCTGCCTCTGAACTATTGTTGTGTCTGACTGATGGCTGCCCTCAAGGGCTGGTAACCACCAGGCAAAACTCAAAAGCAGAAATTGGGGTTTGGGTGAAGCAGAGGAGGAAGTGTGGGGAAAGGAGTGTGTGGTGTGAGAGCTGCCAGCATGAAAACTGAAAGTTTTGTTTCTCACTCCTTGCAGATCCACCATCCGAAATGTGAAGAGCATCCACAAGCAGGGCCGGAGGCAAATCAGCCAGGAGACCTACAGGAGGAACAGCAAGAAATACATCCAGAACCGGCGGAACAGGCGGGGAGATTCCCAGAGCAAGGCCAATGTCATCAGTGAGTCTCAGTGGAACTGGAATCCTGCAGGCATGACCTGTGCCCCCCACCAGTGCTGGCACACTGAGCTCACACCATGCCCATCTGCCCTTTTCCCATGGGGAAAGTCTGTGCAGGCAGGCATTTCTTTCAGACAGAGCAGAATATGGTCCTGGAAGGAGGTCAGCCCAAGTTTGGGACCTGTGCTTTCCTTAGTGCACCTAACCTCCCCCATGCTGCCATTACCATTGCAATCACCATGTATGAGCAGAGCCCCCAGAAGGAAGTGTTGCATGAAGAATCATAGAATTATAGAATTTGGTTTTGGTAGGAAGGGACCTTAAAGACCAATTCGTTCCAAGCTTCCACTTGATCAGGTTGCTCCAAACCTCATCCGTCCCAGCCTTGAACACTTCCATGCACAGGGCAGATACAGTTTCTTTGGGCAACTTGTGCCTCACTACCTTCACAGGGAAGAATTTTTTCCTAATATTTAATCTAACCCTGGCCTCTGTCAGTGTGAAGCCATTCCCCCTTGTCCTACCAGTTCAGGCCCTTGTAAAAAGACTTTCTTCTTGAGCCTCTTCTTGAAGAAGGAGAGAGGTAGAAATTGGTGTATACCCTTTAGATCTGGTAGACCCCATGCAGTATCCATGACCTTCCCAGAGCTAAAGAAGGGAAGACCTCATGCAGACCTAAAGGTGTGCCCTGAGCACAGTTCCCAGCTGGGCACTGGTGGGCTCATCCTGACATCATGACCTGCAGGAAGACCACTACCTGCAGCAGGGACAGGAGGAGAGGCAGGAGCTTTGGTGGCCATTACGTAGGAAGCTGCTGGATGTTTCTGAGGGTGGTGTGTGGTGGAGAGCTCTGACCCATCTGCACATCTTTTTTTACTTGCAGTTGAGAAAAATGAGCCAGAGGACAACAAGCCCAAGGCTCAGCCTGCTGTTCCTCCCCGTCCCAGCAAAGACCTCATCCTGAACCGCTGCACTGAGAGCACGTGGAGGAAGATCCTGTGAGGATCCTGTGAGCCCCCACAGCAGCCACCCAATGCTTCATCTCCTCCAGCTCCTGCACAGCTCGGGCTCAAAGCTGGACCAGAGATCCAGATGGTTCTGGCAGCCACCACAGGCCAGGGAGGCTGCTGGCTGTACCAGCCCAGCCCGGTGCCCATTCTCATCCTCCATCACAGCCAGCCCAAGGTGCCTCGATGGCACTTTGAGGAGGGACCAACCCTGCTCTGCCAGCTCCCTTCAGCCACCAGGAGCCCTCGTCTCTAGATGGCCTCCTATTACCTCTTTGTATTTTGAGTTATTTTTGTGGTTTTCATCAATAAAGGAGAGACACTTGATAGACCCTGAGGAGCAGTGTGGGCATGGTGGCAGGACAGGTGTTCCTCCCAGGTGGACATTGGGCAAGGGTCTCTTGCGAAAGGTGCTGGCAGTGAGGAAATTTAGCTGGGGGATGAAAGGATGGCAAGGAAAGGAGGGAGAAAGCGAGGGCTCAGTGTTGAGACAGGGCTGCTTCACACAGGGACTGTGCTGGGATGGCTGTGTTTGGTCACCGCCACAGCCCTGCCATTGCTGTGCCAGGCTGGGTTTGGGCATGAGTCTGAGTCTATGTGTAGGTTTGGGCCTGAGTTTGAGTTTTGATCCTTGTTTGGGTCTGGGTCAAAGTCCACATTAGGGTCTGGGGGTGTATTTAGATTTAGTTCTAGGACTGGGTGTAGGTTTAGGCATGAGTTTGGGCCAGGCTGTAGATTTAGGTGTGAGTTTGGGCCGGGCTGTGGGCTCGGGTTTGGGCTGGAGTTTGGGCCGGGCTGTGGGCTCGGGTTTGGGCTGGAGTTTGGGCCGGGCTGTGGGTTTGGGTTAGAGTTTGGGCCGGGCTCTGCGCTCGGGCCTGGCTGTGGGCTCGGGTTTGGGCTGGAGTTTGGGCCGGGCTCTGGGCTCGCGTTTGGGCTGGAGTTTGGGCCGGGCTCTGGGCTCGGGTTTGGTCTGGAGTTTGGGCCGGGCTGTGGGCCCCGCTCTCCACAATCAGGTGTGGCCCCTTTAAGAGCAGCGCGTGCGTGCGGGGGCGGTGCCGCTGCGCGCGCCCGCGTGTGGGAGAGGCAAGATGGCGGCGGCCTGAGGGGCTGAGGGGAGCCATGGCGGGGGTGGTGCGGCGGCTGCTCCGCAGGGGCCTGGGCGTGACGGCCGGGCCGCCGCCGAGCACCCGCCAGCTGCGGGAGGCCGAGGAGGCCGCCCCGGTGTTCCAGTACGCGGGGAAGGCGGCAAAGCGCAAGGACCGCGTGTTCGTGTGGGGCTTCAGCTACTCGGGCGCCCTGGGCGTCCCCAGCTTCGTGAGGCCGGACGCGAGCTGGAAGAAGCCGCGGCGCATCCAACCCACGCCGTACCGCCTGGAGACAGAGGAGAAGGTGGGCCCGGTCCCGCGGGACCAGCGTATTTCCCCCGGCCTCCGGAGCCGGGTCAGGGCTTAGCACAGCGGAGAACGGCGTTACGGGATCGGGTTTAAAGGTTTTGCCGTGATTCGGTGGTTTTTGTCGATATAGGGGTATTGCTTGGGATGATTACTGTTTAAAGTGCAGCAGCATATAGTTTAGAAAATACATATTTATAATTTTGTCAGAGGCATTAAGTGAGACAGGGTGTGAAGAGCATTTGTCGGATAAAATGGGCTTTTCCCAGTGGCTCCGTGGCTGCTCCCACCTGACAAATGGGAAGCTTGTGTTGAAAATCATGTTATTATTTTGCCTACACGTTTCACTCGTGCTGTGCTGTCTAGTGCAGAGAAAGTCGGAGTATTCATAGAATACCTTGAGTTGGAAGGGACTCAGAAGGGTCATGGAGTGCAACTCCTGGCCCCGGGCAGGACCCCCCAGCACCCCCACCCTGCACCTGGGAGAGTTGTGCAAACGCTCCTGAAGGCCTTGGGGCCGTGCCCGTTCCCTGGGGAGCCTGCTCAGTGCCCGACCACCGTCTGGGGGAAGAACGTTTTCCTGATATCCGATCTAAACCTCCCCTTGCACGGCTCCAACGCTTCCCTCGGCTCCTGACCCTGGTCCCAGAGCAGAGATCGGAGCTGCCTCTCTGCTGCCCCTCGGGAGGAGCTGCAGACCCCAGTGAGATCTGACCTCAGTCTCCATTTCCAGACCGAGCAAACCACAGTTGCTCCTCGTGTGGCTCTTATGCTGGGCTTTTTTTATCAAAAGGAGTAAAACATGTTATTCTCTTAATATCTTTCTATATTTTTTTTGTTGGTTGGGGTTTTTTATGTTTGTTTGGGTTTTTGTTTTGTGGTTTTTGTTTGTTTCTTTCTTTTTTTAATCTGCTGGTGCAGATCGGCAAACAGGTCTTTGTGTGGTGTTGAATGGGGCCAAGGTAATGCAGAAATAAAGAGGTATGCACACAGAACCAAAACTGTAAGGCAGAAAGGCTGGACCTGAGTTTTCACCATTGCACTTATCACAGAAGGCTCTGTCTGATAATTTTTGCAAGACCATACATGCCATGACTTTGGGCTGCATGTGAATGTAGCTTAATGAAGAATGAATGCTGATGAACAAGTAGCATGGAGTGAAACTTGCTTTTCTAAGCCACAGTTTCTAACTGAATGGTGTGGATTTTGTCTGTCTTCAAAGATATCCTCTGCTGCCTGTGGTTATGGATTCACACTACTGGCATCTAAGACCAGAGACATCACCAAGGTGTGGGGCACGGGGCTCAACAAGGATTCCCAGCTTGGATTCCAGAGATCCAGAAGAGATCAAAGTAAGTATTTTTGTTTTAAAGACTTTCAGGGTGGCACTGCAGTATGCCTGTGGTATGGGAATCTTCATGTATTTGGAGGTGTGAAAAACATCAGGAGGTTTTGATGCAGTGTCAGGCTGTGCTTTATTTTTTTAAATAGGTCTTTTTCTGAAATTTATCTGTGTTTTTGTGTGCTTTGTAGTTGGTCAAAGTGTGCCTCTGTTCTGTACACCACACTTGATTAGTTTCATCTGGACAGGAATGTAGCTGTTTATTCTGCTACATTGGTTAACGTGTGGCTTTGAATCCATAGTTTGATAGTAGGCACAGTCCAGTTAATAAAATAATTTTGTCAGTGTGATTTGCTCGCTTCTGTTGCCTTTGCACTTGAAAACTAAAGTCCTTTAGTCCTCCTTCCCTCCCCAGTTAGAGGGTTTTTTTAATGCAGTCTGTGGGGCTTTTGCAAAGCTGTAGGGTTTCTTTTAAAATTATTTTAATAGCAAGTTGCATTTTGAAGGAAGAACATGTTTTTCAGTCATTTTGTCTTATACCAGGCTCTTAAACTCATTTAAGAATACAGTTTCTGTGCAGAACATTGCCACCTTCCACCAAACACAGCTAGGAAAACCACAAACTTTCTTCATAGGATGGCTGGCCATGTAGACATTCCTCCATAAACAGTTGGGGAAAATCACGATAAAAGCAGTTTTTGTCATTATGGTGTATAAGAGTGTAATCCATCAAGGCAGGATGTGTCTGATATGGGCAGAAGATTAAACTTCGTGGAGAAGCAAAAGAAAATTGCAGCTACAGTGCAGCATGATGAGGTTTGCAATGGTGCTGCTTTGTGGTGGCACACTGGGTAGTTCTGTAAGAGTGTGTACACACAGCAAGTGTGTGCTTAAACAGCAGCTGCAAAATGCAGGGGCTGCAGAAGCTTCTGCTCACTTCTGCTTTTAAAGATTTCAGCTCTTGCTGTGTCTTACTTCTGTACTTGCTGATGTCTCAGGAGTGTCTTTCAATTACCTTGTTTTTCATCGGACCTGGAGATTATTTTAGTCAGAGAATCCAGAAATATATTAAACGGTTTTGCAGTTCAAACCCTGCTAAGTAGGAGAGTATATTTGGCAAGGTTGCTGTAAAACATGGTGAAGATCAGTGGGATTGCTACTGCTCCATGTTTAATGTCCCCCCAGACCAGTTTTCCTTTGGGATGTGTTGCTCATTGCTGTTTTACAGACTGACTTCGGTGCCTGCTGCTTCCAACACTGTGTTGCTGTAGATGCTTCATTTCCAAGGGAATTCGCAGCCTTCTGACTTTCAGATGGTTGTATCTAAACTACTAATATTTCACACTCACCCCCCTGTTCCTTAGCCACCTCATTGTCTCTTTTCTCCAAATCCTCTCAGCTATCAGTGATTGTTACTACAGATCCCAGTAGTGTGTCTCTTTCTGCTGGAGGGAACAGAGGGAGAAAAAGGTTTTTTTGCTTTGTGACTTCCTAGTGTTTCTAGACAGATAGAGAATTGGCTGCCTTTAAGTGCCTGCTCTATTGCATCCATTAGTGTCTTACTGCAAAAGACCATGTGTAGATTTCTTTAAATTTAAATTTTTTTTTAATTTTAGGTGGGGTTTTTTGTGGGGGTTTTTTGTTTGGTTTGTGAGGTTTTTTTTTTTTTAGTTTTTGTTGTTATTGAAGGCAGTGAGAACCAGTAAAACACTGCTGCCTGTGCCAATATTGCTTTGGGTCCTCTGGGATTTGATTTCACTTATAGTGACTTTGATATCAAGGCTTTTTATCTGCCCTTAACCTTTTCCCTAGTATTGATTTATGTTTTGCTGTTCTCCCCCCATAACTGATTATGTGTTCTTCAAGTTGCTGAATCTTTTTAAAGTACAAAATACAATTTTTCATAAACGTTAGATGTCTTATTCCCTATGGACCTAGCCTAGCTAGTGTTTCTTGCATTTCTTATTTCTGAAAGTGCCTATAGTCTACTTTTCTTTAAGTATGAAGCACTAAGATCTTTTGTTCACCTTTCCTGATACATTTTTGTGGTTGTTGCTCTTGTACCTTGTTTGCAATATTCCCAGTTGCACAGAATGCTTGTGTATGATGTTAAGCTCTAGCAATCCAGCTGTATTCACTGAAGTGGTTGAACAGCCTCAGTTTCACAATTCTGCCACCTGAAGCCTTAATATGATTCACCCCCTAGGTATGGTGGACTTTTGTTCAGGCAGTGATTTCTGGCTTCATCTATCTTCATGGCTTTTACCTCCTTCCTCCCTCTGTGATTAATCCCTGTCAGCCTCTTTGGTTAGTATCGTAGCTTTCTAAAATGTATCTGCTTTTATAACAAAGCAGAAGTGAGTGTGTGAGTGTACAAAAGGATCAGCAAATACACATTGAATTTACTTTGTGGAAGCTACTGACTTAAAATTGTTCTCTCTTCCTTAAGCTAGGGGCTATGAATATGTCTTGGAACCATCTCCAATTCCATTACCACTGGAGAAGCCGCAGGAAACTCGAGTCTTGCAAGTGTCCTGTGGGAGAGCCCATTCCCTGGTTCTGACAGATAGTGAAGGAGGTACAGTGTGGCTTGTAAATGTGTTGGGAGCTTTTTATTACAAGGTTTGTTTCTCTAGCCCCAAGCCTGGCTGAGTGCAGCCTGTTTGTCTTGTTAACTCAAATGTGTTTTTGAACACAGATTTGGGTGACTGTGCCAGTACTCCTGTGTTACTTCCCCTTGAAGCCCCAGAGTGCTATGTTTATAAAAGCAATTAATTAATTAATAGTCCTTTATAGAGAAGTCCTGTTTGTGAATTTTTCTCCACATCTCTGGGAACTCTCTGGTGCAGTGGCTTCAGTGCTGCACCAAGTGATCTAGTCCAGCTTTTCTTAGTGGGTGAGCTGGTTGGTTCATTCATTCCCACTCCTATAGGAATGCTGATCTATTTCTGAGTCTCTTTGACAATGGCAGGATGAAGTGGGCAATTCCTGACTGTGGCAGACAGTGGGCCCCAGGTGCTGCTGCTGTGCCTGTGACAGTACTGCTGGGTGTTGTTGGTGAAAATGGATTCAGTCACTTGAATTCAAGTGGACCTACTTTGAAAAAAGCTTATGTCAATTTTTACATTGCTGTGGTTCACCCTTTGGACTTAAACCCACGTGAAAATATTTTATGGACCTGAAAAGAGGCTCTCAGGGGATTGGGCAGTAATAAAACTAGTGTGTTTTATCATTGTTTTTCAGTTTTCACAATGGGAAACAATTCTTATGGACAGTGTGGCCGGAAGGTCGTTGAAGATGAAATTTACAGGTGAGAATTCAAGGATCCTGAACTTTCTTAATGTTGAAAACATACTTGCATGAAAACAACCCTGCAGAAAAGCCTGAAGGTGGAAAAGGTCTGGTAGTATAAGCATGCCATTTAAGATTAAGGAGTCTGAGAACAGGCTTTTGTGCTGCAGGCATCATACAAGCAGCCTGGCTTTGAACCCAGGCTATACACTAGGACTCTGCTGATCACATTCACAAGTGACAAAAGAATGTTAGCATGGGACAGTTCTTGCGAGGCGTAGTGAGAGAACCCAGCCTTCATAAATTGCTTGAGGTAATTGGTGTTAGTAGTTGGGCTTTCTCCCTTTAGCTGCTCAGAGTGCATGTGCTGTTCCTGAGGATGTTAGAAGTGCCATTTAGTTATGAAACAGGCATCCTCTTGTTAAGTCTGCTGTAGCTGCCTCTGAGTCTGCAGTGCTTTTCCTTCACTGGGTTTTTTGTGGGTCACACGAAAGCATATGCAGAAAGTGCTCTGTATGATAGAGTAAGTGAATAGTGGGAATACATTGAGTTTCTGATTCCCTAGCAGGACAAAAAAACCCCAAAAGTCTTGTTTGGTGCTCTGTCTGTGATCCACAACACTTGGTCTGTAATGTCTGAGAAAATAGCTGTAATTAGGTAGTTCTTGTTAGTCTTGATACTGGAAGTCTCTTACTGGATTGTTCATAATTCCTGGTATTGTGAAAAAATGACAGGGATGTTAGCACTGCACTGTGGTCTGAGATATCTGGTTTATCTCAGGTTAAGTGTAGTGTTTATATGGATACTGCAGTATTATGTAGTGTCTCTGCTCGTTCTAGACTAGGGACTGTCTTTGGGGGTTGCTCCTTCCCCCAGTTCCCACCAGGGCTTATATTTAAAAAGTGACAGCTCTTAACTTCTTAAGTAAGAGAATGCAGAATTGTTCCTTCTTCGTGCAGGTATTTTGCAGTGAAACTACATGTGAACAAATTTTTGTACTTGTGATAATAAAGTGGCTTTCAGTAGAGGCAGCTTTACTTTCGTGTTTTTCAGTTGCAGTCTTCTGAAATCCTCTGTGTTGCCTTTTCTCTTCTTGGTGGTTGTTTGGTGTCCAGTGGAAGCCATCTCATTCATCAGCTGAAGGAATTTGACAGCAGAGTTGTCCAGGTAAGAGGATCATCTGAACTCAATCCTGAGAATAGATTGGAAACCAGCTTTTTTTCAGCCATGCTCGGAGGGTGGCAGTCATTGGCTTGAAGCTGAGTTGAAACCAGTAACAAGTGTACCCCAGGGAGCTGGGGTCCAATCCTGTTTGCATTTTTACTAGTGATTTGAATCACAAAGTGTTCCCTCTGTAGATAGCAGATGACATAAAACTGTGAGGAGTGACTGATAAACCAGAGGGTGGTGCTGCCATCCAGAGGCTGGAGAAATAGGCCTACATGAACCTCATCAAGTTCAGCAGTGGAAATGGCCAAGTCCTGTTGCTGCTGAAGAGCAATTTCAGTGAAGACACCATCATGGGCTAGGGGTGACTGGGAGGCAGCTGTGTGGAAAAGGCCCTAGGGTGCAGCAGGCTGACCATGATCCAGCAATCTGCATTGCTGTAGAGAAGGCTAATGATGCCCTGGGCTGCATTAGGAGTGTTACCTGCAGGTCAAGGAGGTGATTCTTCTTTTCTACTCAACCACACTCAGAGTACCGTGTCTACTTCTGGGCTCTTCACTCCACTGTTCTCTTCCTGTCATGATTTCTTGTTCCCCTTTGTCACTTTTATATTGCTTAGGAGTTTAAATTTTGTCTTTTCAAAAATGAGCTGTGAAACCATCCACTTAGATTAGCCAGCATTTCTCTGGGTCAGGTTCCTAGGAGAGCAAGGGGACTGCAGGGCAGCAGGAGCACCTGCCATGGCTGCAGTATTCCCAGGCACAGGAACAGTTTGTTGGTGATGTCTGTGCCCCTGTAATCATTCTCTGTGGGCAAACATTGTTCCTGTTTCAAGGAAGGGTCATTCATTTACATCCACCTGATGAGACTGTGCTGTGGTTCATCCAAAATTTGTTTTGAATTAGGCTTGTAAACTTCTGTTTGGACTTTTCATGGTTTTATTTTTTTTCAGGGGGGTTGAATACTTGGTACCTGTTTGTACTTTGATTACAGCAGTTACATGCTTAATATTGGTAGTTACTTTCTTAACTTGTTGATTAAATCACTTTAATCTTTAGTTAATTTTTAATGTCTGCTTTTGAATGGCTTTTTCCTTGGCTTTAATTTGTGCCAAGCCTGTGGCAGACATGATGGCTAGATCAACATAAATGTAGATTTGAGAACAGCTGTGTACCTAGAGTGCTTACATGGCAAAGAATCCATAGCAGTTTGTAGCTGGCATCAGGAATCATGTGGTTAGCATTGTGTGAAGGGAGAACTGTTTTATTGTGTACTGCTGAATCGAGCTTTCTTTCCTTGTTTTGGATCTTAGAACAAATCAACTGCAGCACCGCTTTCCATAAAGAAAATTCTGCTGTTTTCTGTGTTGTATCTTGTGGTTCTTGGCCTTCCCTTTCTCTAGAGCCATTTGATAAGGAGAGAGAGGTCAAAATCTGAACTGATGGGCATCATAGAGGTTCATTGCTCAATTTATCTGTTAGTAATGCTTCACTAAATCAAGTCTGAACATGTGACCTTTCCTGACTAGCTCTGACTTCTTGTTTGTATGCAGGTTGTGTGTGGGCAGGACCACAGTCTGTTTAGAACCAAGAAGGGTACAGTCTATGCATGTGGATGGGGAGCTGATGGACAAACAGGTAGGAACTCAGCTTAGCTTGCTTTTCAGGAAATTGATGAATATAGCAAGCTGTCCTAATCAAGAAGTTGTGTATTTGTCATGCATTGTGGACAGAGAGGGGCTGCTAATGTTTCCAGTTGTGTGTAGATGTTTTCAGTACTCCTGTGTAACCAAACTGAGACAATGCAGTTCATTTTTTGAGGACCTTTAGGATGCCACCCTGTCAATCTAAGCCTGCAGTCAGAGGAGAGTGTATGTGCTGTTTAAAGCTTCAGAGGGGATGTGGAAGTGACAGGAGCATCTTTGCTCTTCAGTTTGGTGGCGGCTTTGCCTTCCTGATTCTTGTTTCAGGGTCTGTTCTGCTCTTTTGAACTGGCATTGGCTTTGGTAGCTGTTGTATGTTTTAGCATGGGATCCTTGGGCAGGCCCTTTTTGTGGTGGCTTTTGCTGCAGGGAACTTCCTCCTCACAGTCATTCCTACTGTTTATTCCTTTTGCTGCTCCCAAAGCTGAGTTCTTCCTCTGATTCTTTTGTGCCAAAATAGTGTAACCTAGCTTTCTGTCATCTACATTCTGGTCTCTTTTCCCAGGCAGCAATTTGTCATGTAAAGCATTTGCTTCCCAGCCTCTTTTGCCATTTCACCTGCTGTTGCCTAACTGATTGCAGTGTCACTGATTGCAGTCACTCATGGCTCCCCTCACAGAAGACAGGATGCAGCCAGTTTGTGAAGCTTCATCTCTGTTGGGATATCTGCTTGGCTTGGTTATTGTTCTTCAAACACTTTGGTCCATGCAGACAAGAGATATGAGACTCTTCAGGGTGTGATTGTATAAAGTTGTGTATTCTAGAGAGGTGGCTTTGGCTAGGGGAAGTGGTGTTTGTGGCTGCTTGTCTGTTGCACCTGGTAATGAAGCAGTATGGACAGAAAGATT
Source organism: Drymodes brunneopygia (assembly GCA_013400955.1). Taxonomy (NCBI): domain Eukaryota; kingdom Metazoa; phylum Chordata; class Aves; order Passeriformes; family Petroicidae; genus Drymodes; species Drymodes brunneopygia. The sequence continues at coordinate 60,180 of VZTZ01023862.1, forward strand.
TATTTCAGAGGAAGGATGATTTTGTTACAACAAAATAGAAATGGTCCTATGCAGGCATTAAAAGTGTGTCTGGAAAAAAATTCTTCATAATCTCTACTTTTTTTCTTTTCAGGTCTTGGACACTATAACATCACCAGTGTTCCTACTAAGCTGCATGGTGACATTGCTGGAGTAAACATTATCCAAGTCTCTTCCTGTGGGGACTGTTGTCTGGCTGTTTCAGATGAAGGAGATGTCTTTGGTTGGGGAAATTCAGAATACCTGCAGTTGGCATCTGTCACAGAAGCCACACAGGTCAGTTGACCTGAGGGTGTGTTTTTATGTGTTTCAGTTCAGCTGCTGTGCACAGAGTTAAAAATTACATGTTTCTCCCTGTTCTGGGTTCTTTTGACAGCAGATACAAACACCACTAGATTGCTCTTTCCATATGTCAAGCCATGTATGTATGTTGTGTTAGACTGTACCAAATAAGTGTGATTTCTTTAAGTAATTTTTCCCTAATATACTCAAAAATGCCACTGCAGACTGAATTTTAGTCATCTAGTCCAGTGTGAAGAATCAAAGACATGCTCACCTATCGACTTCCTCATTGTGTCTGACTTTAAAAGCCAGGGAAAAGAAGCAGTTATTAGTCATTCTCAGCCTTGTTGCTATGCATGTAAACTTTCTAGTAGGTAACTTTCTTCACCTTGTCCTTGCCTTAATGAATTTCATGCCATTTTTGTAATTTTGGGACTTGCATTCCTTTTATTATTCAAGCAGTAAAGGTTATATCAGGAATCCAATGTATGTAAGGTCTAACTAGAACTAGAGAACTAGTTAAAATGTATGTTTAATTTGCAGTTTACCTTGTCTCTAACCATTCTTCTGCAATCTTGTGCAGGTGAATGTTCCCAGGCATTTGCCATTCAAGATTGGGAAGGTAAAGGAGGCTGCCTGTGGAGGGACTGGCAACATTGTGCTAACAGGTGAGTTCACTTCTAGAATCATTCACTTTTAGTGCAAGGCTGCACAGTAGGTGGATTGTAACATTATGAAACAAGTATCTTGTTTTGTGGATACAGGGAAATACTGTATGTTATGAGGAAAGCTGGGAGTCTGAGAAACTGTGATTTAAGAAGTTGTTTTTACTAGTGCAGAGCATTGCTTCCAGTGTGTGCTGTAGTGAGCACTTCTGCATACTAGAGCAGGAGCATGGTGGCTCTTTGCTCTTCTGGTCTCTTTTGCTGATCATACAGGCCTATGATGAGTATGGATATAGGGAGGAAGTAAGGCAACACTTGAGAGAAAATAGAACCCTTCGGACTCCATATGAATCTGACATGTTTATAAATCATGAACTAGGGTGGAAAGAAGAGAGCTCTGATAACTGTGAAACTGTGGTCCTCAGTGACTGTTCTTTGGACTGTCAGTGGCTGGGGAGCATAGCTGGAGGGTTGCTTCATGGAGGAATGAGGGAGGGAACTGTATTACTTTCTTGAAGGATTATCTCAAGGAAGATGTTCATATTTATCATGGGGGTATTGTGATGACCAGACATTTGAGTTTTCTAGTATGAAGGGAACAGATTTAGCTGACATAGAAACTTACTCTTTCTTACACTGTCCAGCTGTTGCCTTTCCCTGGCACCCAGCTTAAGGCAGAATGCCAGGCAGAGTGACATCCAGTTGCTGGTTTGGGCATGCATTAAAGAAGAAAGCCATGATAATAAACTGTCAACCTGTGTCCCATCAGTCAGTAAGCTGAAGTATTTTATCCAGCTCAGTTTTGTGTTGGCATTATTTCCCCATGAAAGTTTTGCCTGGGAGGCTTGATGTGCTTGCATAGCTTAGGAAAAGATTGAGGCATTTGGATGGGAATCTGTAATTTGCAGATTTTAAATAATGAAAAGTTGTTAGACTGAGCTGGAAGAAAGGAAAAATATCCCGTTGCCTGTGATTAACTCTTGGTTGTGGCATGAATTTCACAAGCACAGACTTTCTTACAGAATGTGTTCTTATTGTAATACAGAAGAAGGAAATGTTTTTGTCTGGGGATATGGAATTCTTGGGAAAGGACCAAACCTAGTAGAGACAGCAGTGCCAGAGATGATCCCACCCAGCCTTTTTGGCTGGTCAGACTTCAGTCCAGACATCCGTGTTGCTCATGTTCGCTGTGGACTCAGCCAATTTGCAGCACTCACAAGTAAGTTTCTCATCCCACTGTCATGGAGAAGTTGTGTTGCTGTGTTGTTGGCAGAAAAGAAAAAAGCAAAAAAATCCCCAAACCCAAAACCAAAACCAGAACAAAAAAAACCCCACACCCCAAAAAGTGCACTCATCTTTCTTGAAACTGAAGGCACACTGGAATGCAGCAGCAGGGAGCCAGACAGCACATTTACAGGTGTCAGCAAGGTTCCTGGCATATGTTTTGTGCTAACGTGTGCTTTAATTAAGAAAGTGTTATTTGTCTAACACAAACGAAAAGCTTTCCTCAAACAGGAAATCCAGAAGATTTTTTTCATTTTCCTGTAGAGAATGAATCAGTCTGCTGCACTTTAGCAGTTTAGAAAATTAATGTGATAAATGAACAAACTAAAACTGAGTTGAAATGAAACTAGATACCAGAGTTTCTTGGCATTTCTGGCCAACTGAGTTAGCAGCCTGAAGTGGGCAGACCCAAGCATTTAATGTGCAAAGGGTATGATACTGTGCTCTGTGCACCTTGTGTGGGTTCCCAGCCTTTAAAGGGTTTGAAATGTGAAAGTCATTTAACATCAGGCAGCAGTTCAGAGATCCAGCTGGCAGCAGGGCAGAATGCCAGGGTTGAGTCCTTTGGGGCAAGGGTGTGTGTGACACTGTCAGTTTGGTTGCAGGGTGCTTGTGAGTGGGCTCCCCTTGGTAATGCAGAAAGAGTTAGAAATGGTGTTCTGATTAAATTGTACTTATGTTATAGATTGTATTTTGGTTGTTTCTGCTGTGGAGCTGATCCAAGCACTTCTGAGATCTGTGTGTTTTCCTGAGGAGCTTGAAACTCAGGAAACTCTGTTGAACACAAATTTTTGCTTTTCCCTAGCTGTCATTAGAAGGTCACTTCTTTCAGACAGTCAAATAAGCAGTCCCCAGGTGATGGATTGGGACAGATCCCACTGTCTTGCTTACTGGTTTTGCTCTGATGGTAGCTGACACAGATCAACTGCAGTTGTCTCACTTTCAGCACAAATTACTCACTTCACAAACAATTCCCTGGAATTTTTGCTGCTGCACTCTTGCTTTAAATACAATTCCAAAGCAGGTAATGTAAGAGGGGGAAACAAAGACTTGTGCACAGAACTTGTTTCTTATACTGCTTATTAGGCATAATTTTCTCCAAATGCAAGTACATTTGTTGTACCTTGAAGTAAATCTGGTAGCTGTCATACTGCTTGTATAACCCTGTATACTCACAGAAACACTGTAGCCACATTTGCCAGCATCACAAATAGAATTCTTCCTTTTTAATGACTCTGTTCTTTTCTATTTTTTTTCTCCTTTGTAGACAGAGGAGAACTCTTTGTATGGGGGAAGAATCTAAGAGGGTGCCTGGGAACTGGAAGAATGGAAGACCAGTATTTCCCATGGAGAGTAAGGATGGTGGTATTAAGGGCAAGAGTATATTCTCTGGCTAGTTTTCATTATCCTGAGGGCAAGGACCATCATTTGCCATGTGGTTTTGTTGAGTAATTCTGAAAGGAGTGGAAGCCTAAGATGACTGTAGAAGTGCTTTGTTTTCCAGAGGTCCTTGTGTAGCCTGCTTGGGGATGGAGGTATTCAGTAAACCTTTTAGTCTGCTATGCCAGTAATGATTTCAAATCCTAAAACAGCATCTGATGCTGTGCCACCACGTCTGAAGAGTTCTCATCTCCTTCCTGTTCACCATCATCTGCTTGCTACCCTTACTGTGTCTTCCTTCCTCTTCTAACCTGTGCTTCTATTTGTATATGCTGCAAAGAAAACCATCAGTATTGGTCATCTGTCCAAATCATTACTCACCTAAATTAAGTGAACATTTTGGTCTATAGCAGCTGCAGGTCCATATAGTGGTGGGTTTCCTTCCCCTGTGGTGGTGGGTCAGTGGACTGACTGTCAGGTTACAGTGAGAGATCCTAACTCTGCTGTGTTCATAGCTGTTACACAGTGCTTCCAGTCCCACTGCTTCCTCTCAGATGACTCTGGGAGCCAGACTCAGTGGATGTAGATCTGGAGTTCAGCATTCAGCCTAACAGATGCTCCTGGTCTCCATGAAGGCCAAGTAGGAGATGAGAGAGGTGATCAGTTGGACCACCCCGTCTGTTGGAGTCCCTGTCTGTGTGTCTGAACTTGCAGTAAATGTGTTTCTGTAGTCTGCTTTCTTCTTTGTTTAAAAATGAACAAAGCCAGACCAGCTCTGGTCATTTGCCTAAAATCACACTGGTGTGGTTGAGTGGAATTTCTGAATTCACATCCCCCAAATGTGGACATTGGGGGTTATGCTCTTTCAGACAGCCAGCTCCTGTCTGACAGTACTATGGCAATATGCTGGGATCCTTGTCTGTGACCTCCTGCCCTAGATCTAGCTGTTGTCCTCTCTCTTAGCTCTAAGGAAAAAACTTGCTTTTTTTGCTTTTTTCAAGTTTGAAGTCAGTTTTAAGTGAATAATCTTCAGGAGTGAGGAGCTGCTCTCTTAGCATTAAAGCACAAACTGCCTTAGGCTGAGTTGAGCCTTTGCCTTGTTCCAGTTCTTGCTGATGAAAAAAGAGGCAAATCCCTGTGGTGCTTGGGCAGATCCTCTTCCTAATGTCTAGATTATGCTCTGTTCAGTCATGCTGCTTTTGCTGCTGAACAGATGGGCGGAGGCTACAACCTCCTCACTGCTAGTGAGCCTGCTCTTCTTTCTCCTTCCAAAGCTTTATGTGCTTCTGTGAAGGAAAAAGAGGAGTATTTCACAGCTCAATGCACAAGTTGGCCTGGTGCTAAATCTTGCTCTTTCTGTGCTTTCAAGTTGGCACTTGGATTGGTACAAATTCCTGTGAAAGTAGCTGGCATGTTGAGCTGGAGGAGGATGAGAATAGGAACTATCATGTGCAAAGTACCAGCTTGAGAAATAACCCACTCTCGTGTGTTTCATGCAGGTGACTGTGCCCGGTGAGGTGGTGGATGTGGCGTGTGGAGTTGATCACATGGTCAGTTTGGTCAGGTCTTTTACCTAGGAATGCTGCTGGGCCTCACTCAGCACTGCACCACGCTGATGCAGGGACTTGGTGACGAGCTTCTTGGAAAGGACGACTCATTTTATGAAACCAAGTGACTGTGAGCAGAGACAGCCATAGCAGTGGCTGGGTGCATTATGATCCCTGCATCATTGAAAGGCTCTGGCCTGGCTGCAGGAAGGAAGCACATTCCCCGAGGAGCGTGGAAATGCAAGGAGTGCTCTGGCTCCTTTGTGATGAACCCCCAGGAATCTGAGGCCCAGCCCCAAGCTGGTGAGCCCCTCTGTGCAGGAAGAGGAAGAGCATCTCCCTTAAGGAAGACTGCCATGGGATGAAATCTACAGCACAAGATGATATATGGACATTTCCTGTCACCAGCCCTGGAGTGTCAGTGTTGGGCAGAGCCAAACTATTTCTCAAGGGAAAAGTTGGGTGTTTTTTTAATTACTGTTTTTTTTTTTTATGTGGAAGAGAATTATTCTGGCTGTTGAAGCCCAGCACAGCTGTCCTGGGTGGCCACCCTCAGCTGCACTGTGCCCAGGCTGTAGTCCTGTGCAGAAATGGAATGCACAGCCCTTGCCTGGAGGCAGTGATGTGTCTCTGGGCTGTTGGAGGCTTTCTGTGTTAGTGCTAAAGACTGAACACCAAAGGAACACATTCAAAGAGTGAGAACCTGTTTGCAGGGTACTGATAGTAAGTAATAGTAAGTAATAAGACAGCAAGCTCTCTGCTGCAGGAGGACAAATGGATGGTGGCAGAAGCCCATCTAGCCTATTGAGGGAGGCTGGAAGCAAAGCTCCTGGTCAGCTGCCTGCAAACCCAGTGCTCAGGCATGGCTGTGAGCTTTGCTCATCGCCCATCAGTTACCTCTGTCTCCTTGTGCTGATCACACATCGTGCCTTTGACTTTTTTGGGGATTCCCTACACTTTGTTTTCAGAGGTATGGTGGCTCTCAGTTGCAGTCAGCTGGGGTTTTCAGGATAGCCTAGCAGGGGAAGGAGTCTTAATGGGTAAGAAGCAGAGCTTCATTCCTTGGTACCTTCTTAGCAATAAGCTGATAGAGATGGGATGTAACAGCCGTGCGTATCTGCAGCAGGCACTTATCCAACCTCACACCCAAGTGTGGGAAACTGTCCCCTGTGAAACACTCCAAACATCAGGCACAGTTGTGTCTTTTCTCTGTGTGTGGATACTTCTAGTGTGCAAACTATTTTGGTGAAATCCAAACTAGTAGGTTTCCAATAAAGTGATTATACAATCTTTACCAGTAGTAACAGCAATATTCCTGGCATGATCTGCTCATGCATTGATTGGATCTGCATTTGAGCTGCAGCATTTTGGTTCACAGTTCTGTAACAGGAGACCACTTCTGTCAGCTGAGCCAACTCCATATGTTCAGGACTGATTGTGTGGTAGTCAGGCACTGCATCCATGGCCCCATGGGACACCACATATATTGGCTTCATTAGATGAAATCCTGTGCCAAAACTCGGTGTGTAAACTTTACCTTGATTCAATTAGTTTTGAAGGGTTTGCATAAAATGTAGGAAAGGTGAACCAAAGTACATGGAAATAGAGACACATTTCTGAGTTGTTGATGTTCCTGTGTAACAGGTAGTGCTGGGTGGGTTGAGGCAGAACAGAAAGCTGCTGGGAAACTGGCAGACCTTCACTACTCTGAACTCCCATTTGTTGGGTTTTATACCTGATTCTGTGTGGAACTTGGGCAACTTGTGGTGCCCAAGCATGTCTTGTTGGCCTCATGGGAGTAGGTTATGCTCTTTCAACTTGAGGAGGCTTGTTAAACCATGGAAAACAAATACAAAAGCTGTGGTAAGAAAGGTGTTAACAAACAATTCTCTTCATGGGTGTTGCTGTTGAGGTGGGCTGGTTGATGCTGGTCTCTCAGCTGCTCTCATTCACAGCTGTTTCCCAATGGACCTTGGGGCTGGGCCTTCTGAAGAGCTGGGTTGAGTCCTTGTGTTGCATTCTTGCTGTGCAATAAATTGCAAATTCTGTGTGTTAATGAGATGCCAATGAGGTCTTCAGCCCTAAACAGAAGTGTTGTATGGCTTAATGCAGTTGGGGGTGTGTGTACCTTCATTGCAGTGGTTTTGGGCATTCTCAGACATGTTGCTTGTTGGGAACAAGGTTACTGGCAGTGAGGGCAGTCTGGCAACCAGCAGCACTTACCCATGTTTTGGTTACAGTGTGGGGGGAGCATTTTGACCTTAGCCAGGTGCCCTCCAATCTGCTCTGTCATCCCTCCCCCATCCACAGGAAAGGGAGAGAGAATCTGAAGGAAAATGTGTGTTGGAACAAGGACAGGCCACCACCTGTTACCATCGTGGGCACAGCAGACTCACATTGGGGAAATTATTTTATTGCCAATGAAACAGAGCAGGGTAATGAGGAATTAGGATGTCTAAATAGAAGTCTAACAGTGCCTTTCTCACACCTCTCCCTTCTTCCCAGGCTTAACTCCTGCTCCTGACTTTTCTACTTCCTTCATCTCTGCTGACCTTTGTAATCTACATGGTTCTCTGTCTCAGATTCTTACTCCTTCTTTTGGCTGCTGCTGTGCAGCAGTTTTTCCCATTTCTAAAATAAAGTTCTTTCAGAGCTGCTCCTGCTATTGCTGATAGACTCAGTCTTGGCTCAGAAAATGAAAATACCCTTTTCCCTGCCACACCCTTTGTCTGTTGAAGGCAGATCCAACTTGTGTGGCTTGTGCTTTTCCTGCAGGACCAGAGCCATACAGGAGCCTGGCTGTGCTGAGGTAGCTTCAGGTCACTACCATTGTGAACTGCAAAGCAACTTTGCATCATTTTGTCCTTCAAAGTATGGCAAAGTAGACAGCCCAAAATATACCAGCATCCCTAAATATACCTGCAGTGAGGGAGTGTATGGGCGGGCAAAGGATGCACATGGGGAGTAGCTCAAATTAGAACTAGAATAACCTACTTGATTTGGCATTGATTACACAAGTGATTTGCCCTCAGACCAGCACTGTGCTGGCGTGCTTGGCTTAAAATAGCCCAAAAGGGCTTCAGGACAGTGCCCTGGTGCAGAGCCCTGTGCAGGAACAGCTCCAAGCACTGTAACAGCTGAACAGGGTTGCCACAGCAGCTGAGGACTGGAGCTGCAGGAAGGATGGGTGAGCGGTTCAGGCCCAAGTGCACCTGCACAAGTTCAGGCCTCCACAGCCCCCCATCCCAAGGGGTCCTGGCAATTCCCTGCTGGAGAGCTGAATCCAGCATGGCCCTTGGGCTGCCCTGCAACCCTCACACAGCAAGGCTGGTCTCAGATATCTGTCAGCAGACTGCCCCAGTGGGCATAAAACACATGAACACCTGTAAAACAAAGATGATCTTAGGCACTTGCTGTGTTAGAACAGACTTTTCTCTACAGGATCCTTCAAAAACAGATGAGTCAGAGAACTAATCATTAGCCTTTGGCATTCAAAATACTCCTGAAACAATATTACTTCACTGTGCTTCATCCTGACTCATCTATTTTTGTAGCATTTTTTGCAAGGGGCTGGAATCTCCTCCCATCTCCCTCCAGTGCCCCAGCACCTCCGGCTCAAAGGTGTGAGCCTGGGCAGGTGAAATAAGAAAAATACTGATATGAAAAGGCATCAGAGTCTTTGGGTCTGGACACTGGTTTAACAGCCTCAGTCCTGTTATTTACCTTAAGATGCCATTTGCTTTTGTGGGGAACTGCAGGCAGTGCTGAGATTTTGTGGTAGTGTCTGTGTTGATTTATTATTTTTATGGGGTTTTGTTTTGCTGGATTAAACAATTCTAGGAGGGCTCTGCATTGAGGCTGCATTCCAGATTAACAGTCCCGCAGTCATTTCTTACATGAATGTTTGAACACTTGATCATGAGAGTAAACAATGGATTACACTACACTTGAAGAGGGAGATGCTTTGCTTGACTACAGTTTATGTAGATGAGCTGCTTCCCTTTCAGCATCCACTATAAATGGCTAAAACTATAATTGAATAATGCTATGTCTGATTTTGCTGTTTTTCTCGCACACTTCAGCCAGGCTGTTCAGCTTTTTCTTGCAGACCATGTGACAATGGTGCTGTGCACCCACTCTGCTGACTGAGACTCAGGACCCTCAAATAGTCCGTGAGGAGGCTGAGTTTGCTCCCCTGCCAGTGCTGGGGTGCAGGGCTCTGGGGGTGTCCTGCCAGGATCTCTGGGGGGCTGTCCAGACTCCTGGGCATCTTGCACTCTGCAGTGAGCAGGTAAAACTACATCTGGCAAATACACTAGCAGCATCCCACTGACCTCTGATTTTTAGGGAAGAGGATAGGGCAGGTTTGGTGGTTTCCAGAAAACAGCTGGAGGATGGAGATGGTGGTAGGTTTTGTCTGTAGGGGTACAGTACACCCAGTGACAGGACCTGGCCACCAGAGAGCCTCAGGAATGTCTGCTGGCCTTCATAAATGGTGTGTGTGTGAGTGACACCCAACATGACTGTAGGTGAAAGAAATGACAGTTACATCTTACAGACAATGCCAAGCTCTGCTTTATTTTCATCAGTTTGATCAGTACAAAAGCAGACAGCATAAGTTTCACTTTTTATTCTTTTTCGGTTTAATTACTTTACAAAGTACAAAATATACTGTCATTTATTTTGGAACATTAGGATTTTTCTTTTTTTTCTGGTTGGTTTTTTTCATACAGTACATAAATCTCAGCTTTTCAGCATAAGACCAGCAAAGAAAAGCAGCGTGTGCACTTGCTGGAAAAGCAAAGCAGCCACTTCTCAGCTCCACACCATGTCCAGCACGTGATCCCAAGCTGCTGCCACCACTCCCTGTGCCTGGTGGTGTAAGATCCTGCCTCGTGCAGAGGCCATGAAGGCAACTGATGCATTCAGGCTGCCCTGTGCCTTGTACCCCAAGCTTGCAGGAACTGCTGCCCACCCACACGTGCAGTCCCTGGCCCCACTGAGCCCACAGGCACTGCCCCCATGGTAGGTGTAAGCAGCCTTTCCACGCCTGCAGCCCAGAGCAGGAGGTGTACCAAAGGCCCCTGCACGGGGAGGATTCCCCCACCCTGTCTGTTTGCACCTTATCTGGTAATTAAAGGGAAATAAATACTCATTTTTTTCCACCTTCCCTAATGAAAGGCTGCATGGGGTTTCTGAGAGGTGAGCAGGGAGGAGAGGCTGCAAGAGTTTGGGGTTCCCAGCCCCACTTCAGCCTGTCTAGTGTGTGTCTGAGGCCAAAAGTGGTATTTCACTTGCAGAGCAAATGATACATAAATAACTTACTAAAAAAAAAAGTCCTAAAGATTTGTGTTTCCTCCCCAGGCTGCCCAGCACAGCTGTTCTAAGCAGCCAGGGAACAGACAGACAGACAGACCCTGATCCAAGCTGGACAGCTTCTGCACCAGGAACATCTCTGCTCTCTTGGCAGTTCTAGCAATTTGGGTTAGCATTGTGTAGGTATCTGGAGGGAACCTGGGCTCCTTCTTGAGTCCACAAAAAGGGGAGAAAGAGAGAAATGCTCAGTCTTGTTCAAGCCTCTTGAGGCACTGATGAAGCGGTGCTGTGCTTTGGCCCCAGAAGGGCCAAGCCCTCGTAACCAGCTCTGACCTTGCCCGGTGCAGTGGGACTGTGACCCTGCCCTGTGTGACCCTGCCCTGTGTGACCCTGGGGGGTGATGGCTTGCTGGAGCTTAGCCCAGAGGAACCAAACTAAAAATCTGCCCTAAGCACTGATGAGGACAATGAGGCTCTTCCTCCCACTGTGCAGTGCTCCCTCTGTGCTCCCTCAGCCCTTCTGGCTGCCCCATGGTGCCCAAAGAGCAGGAGACAACCAGCGTGAGGCAGGGCTGTGCTGTGCAGCCACAGCCAGGCTCACTGCAAGGTGGGGCTGCAGATGTTCCCTGGGCCCTGTGGCACCAAGACTCAAATCCCAGCAGCAGCAGAACCTGCTGGCATGGCTCGCTGGTGGGAGCAGGTGAACATGTCAAGTACATTGAGGTGATCACCCCTCTAATTCTAATGAAAACAAGGGGAGAATGGGCTGTGTAAGGAGTTAACAGTAAGGGAATGAGGCAGGCTCTTCCAAAGGCTGAAAAAGAGCTTCTGAAGCTGTATCCTACTATGAGTTACTGTCTGGCAGCCTCCTCTTCTGCCTGTCCCAACAGCCCTGGTTGTCCTAGTGCTTGGGTCAGCAGGACAAGTGTCCCCTCTCTGTCACTGCCATCCCCAGCTGCTGCAGAGGCAGCGTGGAGGGGGTGCACGGGCAGAAACCACGGCTGTCACTGTGCTAAAATGAACACCCTGCTCCTCAAATTCACGTCTCACAAGCCCCAAAGCCAAGCCTGGAGCCCATACAAAGGGGAGGGATGACAGAATGCCCAGGCACAGGCAGCAGGGACAGGGGATACAACCCTGCTGGCTGTGACACCATAGCCCTGGGCTGGAAAGAGGCAGGGTAGGGTCACTGCCCTGGGCACTAATGGCACTTGGATGCAGTTCTCACACTCTGACTGTCAGGATTATTTTTAGCAGCAGTTGCAGGAGGATTTTGGGTGAGAGGCGAGGGCAGCCCTGGATCCAGCACAACCAGAAGCACCCAGAAAACACTGCCCTGGGATGCTGATGTTCTGCATTGGTATCACTGGAGCAGTTCACAACTGGGTAACAGATAAACCTGGAGGAAGGAAGCACTGACACATGGGACTGGCAGGGATCCCAGTAGGTGGGGTTTGGGGGAGAGTGAGGGCATAACTCATTTTTAATTCTATGATACAACTAAGAAAATGGCTGAGGTCATTGAGCTGGACCAGACAGTTCCTAATGGTTGGAGGAGAAACAGGGTGCTCCTCCTCCTGCAGAGCCACCTTCTTCATACTCTGAACCTCCAGCATCAGCACCAACCCACTAATACACAGTGCCAGAAAAAACAGAGGTTTGCTCCCAGGAAGGAAACATTAAAACTCAGGGATTTCTTCAAGAGCAGGCCTGGTTCAATAGCCTGTCTGTATGTACTGCTGCAGGGAAACATCCATGCCTCAGGGCTGAGCTGTGGTGGGAAGGGTCCTGTGCTCTGTGCAGGTGGGCCCTGCCTAGAGACAATGCCACCAGGTCTGCAGCTCACCAGGTCTGTGGAGCAGGTGGCACCACCAGCTCTTCAGGTAATTTCAGTGATCTCAAAAATTCAACCCCATCCCAAGGCTGGCATTAGAAATAATTGCAAGAAAAGAACTACAACAAAGGCTGCAGATTTTTTTCTCCTTTGCTCTATGTATAGGAACCCTGGCTCCTTCTTTCAATGTCCCACATGGCAAACACTCTTGCTTTTACCACTGGCCACAAATCCATAAAGGAGACTGTTGCTTTTCTTCAGCAGAAGGGAAATCCCCTTTGCATTCCCTTCCAGCTGATGGGAATGGCTCTGTGTGGGCAGCAGGGACACAGAGGACGAGGGAGCTCTGTTTACTGAGGTTGTCTCTCTCCTGTGACCTGGCCCAGAGCAGCATCCTCCCAGCCTGAGCCTGGGGCTCCAGCAGGCAAATGGGGCTGAAATCCTCTTTCAGGGCCCAAAGGAGCAGTAATGCTCACAGCAGCCAACCTGGCAAGTGGCTGCTTCCAGCAGCATTCCCACAAGGACCGGGGAATCAGGTACCTGTAAAATGTTTCTCAAGTTACAAAAGAGTGAGTAGGAATCCTCTGGGAATAAAAAAAACCCAGCTTATTACTGTAACTGCAGAAAGCTGGTTTAAATCCTCAGGATGCGGAACAGAAGCAGAAAGCCAGCCAGAGCTGGGGGACTCTAAACAGCAGCCTCCTATGGCATCTTCCCATAGGTGCTGTGCAACAGACACTGCCTCTGCCACAGCCACACGAGAGAAGAAGCAACCAGCCCTCCCAAAATGAAGGATGAAAGGAGCCCTATTTTTTGGCATGATCTTTTAGGGTTGGAAGGACCCCGGTAAAACCACTGGGTCTGCCTAGAGAGGGACATGGCACCTGGACAGCTCTCCTATGGTACAGGCAGAGAACAGAGCTGGACAGAGGGGGAATGAAATGCTCCTGCTCTGCTCTCAAACATATTCCAAAATTCCAATCCTGCCAGATGCCTGCTGGGCATCTGTCTCCATGTCTGCTCCAAAATCCACCTGCATTTCATTTACAGAATTTTGCAGAAAGCCAAAAATGAATTAAAACAAAACCCCAAGGGAGCCCAGGGCTATTTTGCAGCTCTCCTGCTCCGTGTAGCTGGGACGGTGCTGAGCTGGGCTGGCCGGGGCCACACTGGAGCTGTGCAGGGAGGGGAGGAGGTGTGTGGCTGTCGTCCCTCTGCCACTCCCTTCACCTTGGCCACAAAACTCAGGCACTCTCAGCTGGGAGGAGACGCCAGGGGTTTGTGTTCCCTTGTGCAAACTCAGAGCATGCAGCAGCACAGGTAATGAATGGCTGCACAAGAATCACGGAGCAGGGGGAAGCTATTCCACATCATCTGCAATAACAAGGTAACATTCATTCCCAGGCTTTGAACCTGAAATGCCTAGTGCTGTCTAGAGAGACCAAGAAAGGACCTTGGCTTATAGATGTTCCAAAGAGGTACAGAACCCTAAAATTCATACCTTAAAATGAGAATGTACTTTGACACACGTGTCATCCATTTCCCCTCCACAGAGCAGGGCTGTGCATTGCACTGTGCTCACCAGAGCATCTGCAGAGGCTGTTGCTGCTGCAGCCAGGATTTGCTGATCAGCCTCCAGTGCACGTCTCCCACTGCAGAACCCCGTTCTTCCCTTCACCTTTGCTAATTGGAGCTGGTAGTTCAACCCAGCTGTGCTTCATAAGGATTAAATAAAGAAGGAGGCCAAGGACAGCAGAGTAACTCAAGATTATCTTCACAGTCAAGTGTTTCCCTTCCAGGGAACCTGGGAAGGTCCCACAGCCTTGCTGAGGATGCACAGACTGTTTCTGTACCAGTTCAGTGCTGCCAGGATGCCTGAGGGATATTGCTGGACCCTGACATATGGCAAGGTACAGACAGACAGGACAGACAGATGAGCTCATGGGGAGAAGGTATGGAAATCTGGAAGCAGGTTTGCACATTTCAGCCAATGCAAACACACCCCAGTGCATGCTACAATGTGTAAATACTATTTGGCAACGGATTACTGGGTTTTACTCTCCTGCAGATAATAAAAGTTTAATCCAATCCAATGTTTGCAGGCAGGACTGGAACAGGTAAGTGAGATGCCTTAAGCTGCTTAATGGAGAGGTCCACAACAGTCAAAGTAACACAGAGAGAAAGAAATCCTCATCAGAAAATGACCTCTTGTCCATAACTGAATGCTCCTGGGGGACACTTTCCCTCAGGAATTAGCAGCAATGCTCAGCCTGAGGCCAAAAAAAGAATTTCTCCCTTTTCATTAGCAGAAAATACCAATTACCCAGTGCTGACAGGAACACCTGTGCTCAGTGAACACTGACTGTGCCAATGCAGGACCCAGCACCTCCTATTCACATTGCTGGCCTCTAAACTAAGGAGTTTGGACAACCTGGTGCTCTTGAACAGTTGTGTGGGTGTATGGATGGGGAAAACCACAAGGATGGGAGTAACCCCTCTGGCCACAGTGTCTGATACCACTGTTACATCAAACACATGGTGATTCTTGGGAGCCTTCCCCAATGGAGAGGCTGAGCAGCAAAAGACTTTTGAAGTACCGGGGTTTTGGAGGGGTCGTGCTACCCACACTTGCTGGGATGGTGTGACTGGGACAAATGCAACCCCTGGGATACTGGGCTGAGCATGGAGGCTGGGCAGGGTGGGGTCACCTGTTTGAATCAAAACAAAGAAGGAAAATGCTTTGGAGGTCACAACAAGCAGAACTTCGAAATATTCATAAGTGCACAACTCAGAATGAACAGTTAATTCTTTTGCATCACTCAGCACTCCTTCTCTCCCTGCTTGTCCTCTGCCTTTCCCATGCCTGTCACTATGAGGGATCCCTGCAGACCCTGCACTGCCACAGCATGGATGTGTGGGACAAGGCCAAGTCTGACCCAGATGCCTTCCAGAATAGAAGAGCCTGGGCTGCTACAGGTCAGCACGGCCTGAAGCCCTGGCCCTTCTGCAGGCAGGCAGTCACAGCAACATCAGCTCACACCAGGGAGGGAGCCCCTTTGTAAGAAAAAAAAATTCAAGCTTTGTACAGCAGAGCTGAGACAAGATGGAAAACCTCTTCTCAGAGCCAGGCTCTGATCAAGCACATGTAATTGAGCCTTTAATATCCCAGAACAGCTCCCCAACCTTCACAGGGTGTCAGAATCACACTACTGAACCCTCACCTCACAGACACACTGTAAGACTTGTGGGGCAGCTGGTGGGGGAATGTGTCAGGAGATCATGCCTGAAAGCAAATCCTGCAAATGTAGTGCAATGGCAAAGCTCTGAGCAGAGCTGCTCCTGCCTTGCCTCTCTCAGGGGTCTCCACATTCCTGAGAGCATCAAGAGCACCAGGGAAACAACTGGGTGCTCAGGGAGCTGTGCTGGAGCCTGAGCAACCTCCTCTGCCACACATTCCCTTACACTGAACTGCCTTATTTCCTCTCAGTGCTGGCAGGACGAAACTTCAGGAAAATAAAACCTGATACACTTCTGCTGGATGCTTTGATTGGCTAAAGCAATCAGGACCTCCCAGCAAAACCTAGAAGTCCCCACACCCAACTCTACATGGCACATCTTAAAAGTAAATCCCTGCTCAGTGCCATGTGCTACCCCACAGCAGGACCTGACACCAACAAGCTTTTCATGAGAGAAGAGATTGATTCATCTCTGACCAGTTGCCTGTGCCCTGGGAATGTAACAGAGAACTGGGAGTTTAAAACACATTTCGAAGCAGCAGCATGATGAGTATGCTTTATAAATGGCATTGTCATTAAGTGAGTCTTAATACTCATGTCACCCACTGCAGGTGCCACCATCTCTGTGCTGCAGCAAAACCAAGTATTCCCACTAAGGCCTCCCCATGTGAGGCTGATAATGCCACCTAAAGCACAGCACTGCACAAACTCCACACTGACTTCAATGCCCGGAAAGAAACTGAAGACTGCACAAACCTGTGCAAGGGTGCATTTGGGAGGGCAGCCTGAAAAATCAGCAACCTCCAGGTGCCAGAAGGTCAGAGGCAAGGCAGTCACCCCTCAACCTCCCACCTTTGGTGAAGTGTAACTGAAATAGGGTCCATGTAGGGAAACATCCCATTTTCCTAGCAGCACTCCTGGTCAGCAGAAATCTCCCATGGTGAGATGCAAAGACCACCAAGTGAATGGGTTCAAGCAGCCTCCTCTGCTTTTAACAGGAAAAGACCCTCCAACACTTCCATCTATTCAAAAATAAGCCACTGATTTCAGCTCCTCACAGGCCAACAAATGTGAATTCTCCAACAAATACCAGAGCCCTGCACCAGCCACAGGCTGCCACTGCCCACTGAGCCCTGGGCAGACAAATCCACCAGGAAATCCTGCACCTGTCCCAGGCCTGTGGGAAAGGGCACCAGGAACCAGCTCAGAGGGAATGCTGGTGCCCAGCCCAGGCCACCCTGAAGCCCTGGCTGGAGGAAACCTGGAGGAGCTCCTGCCTTGCCCGGGGGAAGGGAGGCAGCACTGGCACCTCTCTGTGCCTGCAGGAGCTGGAAGCCCCACTGGAAACCCCCAGCCAGGGTCTGAGCAGGCACTGTGCAGACAGATCAGCCCTGCTCACACACTGAGGTAATTTAGGGCAGCAACTGAAACATATAGAAGGAAAAAGGAGTGAATTTCCTACAGTCCCTGTGCTTGAGGCCCCAAACTGGAGAGAAACAGACTTTTCGGAATTTTCTGAAGCAGGGAGGGAAATCCAATGCTGCTCCCAGCAAGCAGAGGAGCCCCAGCTTTGCTTCAGGTCAACTCCACTGCTGCTCTTCACTAAACATGTGCAGAGAAAAAGCAAGAGTGGAACTAATATTCATACAGCCCATTACTTGAATTAAAAATACATGGTGAATAAATGTGTGTATACAGTACTTTCTACACAGATCCAACACACAGTGTGTGCCCAGAGGATACACACAGATCCTCACACTGTATTTGAATTTGTGAACCTGTATTGCTTGAGTGCCCACATCATGTACAGGATACAACCTCAGACACCAACAGGGTATTTATAGGTGTGCAGCAGAGACACACTAAGGATTTCTATGGAAACACTATCCATTAACATGAACATATGCACACAGTTGCTCAGTAGAAAGGAATTTGTGGTCAAATTCTAATTGGGTTGAGGGAAAAAGACAAAGCCCTATTTAATAACACACAACTTGGAAAGGTTGAGGCTTCTGAGAAAGTAAAGGCCTTGGAGACAGACAGAGGGTGAATGAGGGCCATGCTCTCCTCCCCTGCCCATCCCTCTCTGCAGGGCTGGGAACACTTCTGCATTTTGCTGTTTGGTGGATTTTTGTGCAATGAGAGGAGAGAGGGCACTGGGAAAGGCCTGCAGCACTGAGGCAATCCTTCATCAGCAGCCATGGCCAGGTGGAACTGCCCAGAGAGCTGAGCAGGGATGCTGAGGGCAGCACTGGCAGCTGAGATAACCCAGGCACCCAGCCCCAGGGCATCCAGCTGAGACATGTTCCTCCTTTCTGCACCCAGTACTGAACAGCATCATCTCAGGGATGCTCAGATGGATTATCATAAGGCATTTAAAAAAAGAAAAAGACTCTTCAATTTTTTTCCTACCCCAAAGGCTGGGTGCTGTGGAGCAGGTGGGAGTTGTGAGGCAGCTTTAAGAACACCCTACTCTGGGTTCACTAAACACTGTGGTGTTAATGGTGTGGTGTTATTATTACTATGAAATATTTAACAAAGCCCCTCCAGAGCCCTTCCTGCAGTGTAGGTCTCACAAGCAGCAGTACTGTGCAAGCTTGCATGGATCCTGACTTCAGGTTCCATCAATTCTGGCCATATTTGGACTATCTCAGTTTCCACCAGAAAAAATATGAAGGGAATACTAAAGGGAAAGTATCAAGTTGTCTGAAACAATCTTCTTGGATGTCAGGACAAAACAATAAAAGGAAATAAAAAGGGGAGGCCAAGGATGGTGGCAGCATCAGAGTCCCTCAATGACATTTTACATCCTGTGAATTTTCCAGTCCAACTTCCCCATGTTGAGACATCAACTTTCCCTTGGAAAGTTTGAAATACCACAAAGCCTTCTACAGATTTCACAAATATAAGGCTGATTCCCTTGGGGGAAAAAAATTAAATTACAAAAATCAGCCTCTAAAATAGCCTGAGTGCAATGTTACAAAATTAAAACCAATTTTTTTTTTTGTTTTCATTTAAGGCTCAGTAAAGTTGTTGCTTGTTTCAAGTTAATTCCTTCCTATCCACGTTGCAGTCCTTTGGAAGCAGCACTGGCACGTGCACAGCAACACGTGGGGCTCTTTGATGCCAGAACTGGCATTTCCCAAAGGCTGACAAACCCCAGAGCAAAAAGAAGACCCTGTCCTGATGACTCTGCCATAGTGGCACCATCCATGCACACAGAGAAATCTCAGGCTCAACTCAGCTGAGCAGAAACCTTGGTTGGTAACTCAGGAGCTGTACAGCAACTGAATTCCTCCATCCCCCCCAATCTGCCATCCCAAGGAGAAACTCTCTGACAACAAATGGGGTGAAAAGCTCCTGCTGCCCTTGCTGCCCCCTCCAGCCCAGCTCAGTGCCCACAGCACTGGGCAGAGTCACAGCAAACATCTCTGAATGCTTTCAACCCCTCACTGTTCTGCCTGTGCCTGGCAGGAGACCAAAGCATCTTTCCAAACAAACACCCAGAGTGCCACATCTAGAATAAACCTTTAGTCCAGAAATCAGGAGTGAATAGAAACATATCATGGGACAACTCTGAAAACCCGTGTAAAGGAACAGCAGAACATCCTGTTTGATAAAGCACTGAGCATGTGCCTCAGTGTTCCTCAGCAGGGATGCTCCAGCTCCAGCAGGGCCAGCCCAGGAAAGTCATCCATGCTTTCTCCCATGGATGCTCTGACTCCTTGTCTAGGTGCCACATAACATTCCACTGGGGAAAAATCAGATTTGAAACTCAGTCTTTGAATCCAGCAGCATCAGAAACCACAACTGCTCAGCCCTCCAGGACTGTGAATGCAGAACTGCCCAGCTGTGTCTGTGTGTTTGCATGTCCTACACACCAGTACAAACCATGCCCATGGACGATCCCAGGTGCTTGCTTACTGCAAAACCCTGGCTCACAGCTGGGTATGACACAGCCTCAGGAAAATCCTGCCAGAGGCTGTCTCTGAAGCATGGCTGGAAAGCCCTTGGGAAAATGGCAAGATCTGCAATTTCTTTGTGACAAGAGTGAAGTGAAGAAGTCAAGAAATGCAAGACACACTGGAGCTGCTGATGACACAAGCAAGGTCCTCTGCAGGCAGCTCCTCCTTCCACCACCCCCTGCTGCATGGTCACACGAGGGACAGACTCTGGCACCCACATCTTGGGGAACACTTCTTGCCAGGCACAGGTCTCTGCTGTCTCCACAGTGCTGGCAGTGGCCACAGGCACAGCCTGGACACAGGTGCCACCATGGGCCTTGATGCCTGGCTCCTGCTGGCCTCAGCTGTGGTACAAGGCAGCAGAAACCACACTCCTGCTGCCCCATGGGAAAAGCCCCATCATCTTCCTGGGACAGGACCAGACACTGGCAGCTTTTAGGCATTTTCAGCACATTCTGCTTTCTCCAATCAGCAGCAGTTTCCACCTGTGTGATGAAGGAGCTGATGAAAATCCTCAGGAGGGTGCCCACAAGACTCAGGCACCCTCCTGGCCCTGGCAGGGGCAACCTGTTGTGGCTCCTGGCCAATGTGGCCTGGGATGTCCAAGAGCAGCTACCCAGGGACCCTGGGCAATCCTTTGTGTGCACAGAGGATGGCAAAAAGCCTGAGGGGACAGGAGAAAAGAGGCCTTCCTCCTCTTGCTGGCCCTGGGGCACAAGGGCTGCGGGAAGGCTTTGCTGTGGGGGAAGGGGACAAGAGCTGTCCTGGAGCAGGGGATATGGCAGGAGAATACTGGGAGCAGTGAGAGAGTGACAACTGACCACAAGTGGCCAAGTTTCAGTGCAGACACAAGTGTAGGTGACACCACCTGCCAGGAGCTGGCCAGAGCTGAGCTCCCCCTGCCCAGGCTTTCTCAGAGCAGCCAGACTTTGACTGCAGGGAGAAAGAAAAAGGGGAAATGTCAAACAACTGGATATTTTTCCCTTTTCCAACACCAAACTGTTCTGTCAGGGAGAACAGCATCCTTTGCATCCTATCTGAACATGATGGCAGCCATGGACAATCCTCAGGAACTCTGATGTGAGGAGAGAAGCCAGAACTACGCGATGTCTTTTCTGTTTCATTCCATGTTCCATTCCTTTTCTGGTTGTCAGGGCTCACTGAGCCAGCAGCCTGTCCATCTGCTCTTGGCCCATCCCACTGCTCTGGGCAGCGTGCCCATGGCCATCCCTGGGCAGCATCTTCCACACTCACAGCACAGCCAGGGTACAGCTCACCCCGGAGCTCAACATCAGCAAACCAGATGAACTCCCTTTCCTCCTGCCCCTCATTCATAAATTTAATAAAATAACAATAACAATAACAATAATAATAATAATAGTAATTAAAACAAAGGCTTATTGGAGCTGTTTCTGCTCAACTTTCCACAGTCTCTTTTCATGTCACTCTCTGTAATCAGATTTTTCAAGAAATACTGTGAGAAAAAAATGA
>VZTZ01023862.1:81227-201382 GCA_013400955.1 Drymodes brunneopygia
AATAATTATAATAATTATAATAATTATTATTATAATAATAAAAAGCATCTGGAACCAGCTCAGAAGATTGCTAATGCTTTTCAGCTTGACTGACTTGGAGTGCATTGACCACACCATTTATATTTTCTTCAGGTACCTGCAAAAGACAAAAAGAAAGGTCACGTTCCAGCAAAAGGGATGACAAGGAAAAGAGAGGCAGGAGACAAAGCCAGATCAGTGCCAAGGGAGGCAGACACTCTGCTGTTTTTTGCTTACACCTGAAGTTCCCTGAGAAAGTGCTCCATGTACAAGGACACCCCTGCTCACCCATGGGACCCCAGAGCAAACACTGCCAGTGAGATCCAGAGGTTTGTTGTTGTATGGTGGGTGCTGGTGGGGAGCCAACTATTCTGGGGTTTCTCTCTCCTCTTCCTGTCCCCTCCTTTCCCTTCCTTTTGTTGGTGAAGCACTTGCATGCCAGGAGCTCACTTGTGCTGATGGGTTTATGGGGCTGCCTAAGGAGGCTCTCAGGGCCACCCTGCAGGTTTGGGACCTGTAAGTGTGGATGGGAAGACCACAGTGGGTGACAGGAGAACATGCCCATCAAAAGAGGAAGAGAGCTACCAGTCTGTTTGTGGTGCATCTGTGCTTTCTTATCCACTCTTGTGAGAAGACTTAACCATAGAAGTCCATATTATTTGTGGGTGTCTTTTCATGCTTACTGCAAGAAAAACCTCTTGTAACAGAAGATGCAAAAAAATCCCAGAGTGACTGTCATTGGTAGAAAAGAACATCCAAAGTAAAGTTACATCTGACAGAAAAAGTGTCTGACCTCTACATAGACCCCAAGACACTGGCAGCTCTTGATAATTGGAAAGAGGACTGAGGTAAAAATAAGTTATCTGTAAGTTGCTGCAAGAAGCCAAAATAACTCATGTCAAGTAAATTGAAGAAGGAACTGTCTCCTCTACAAGGTATTTAAGGCCAGGACCACAATANTCATTCATAAATTTAATAAAATAACAATAACAATAACAATAATAATAATAATAGTAATTAAAACAAAGGCTTATTGGAGCTGCTTCTGCTCAACTTTCCACAGTCTCTTTTCATGTCACTCTCTGTAATCAGATTTTTCAAGAAATACTGTGAGAAAAAAATGAANGCCTAAGGAGGCTCTCAGGGCCACCCTGCAGGTTTGGGACCTGTAAGTGTGGATGGGAAGACCACAGTGGGTGACAGGAGAACATGCCCATCAAAAGAGGAAGAGAGCTACCAGTCTGTTTGTGGTGCATCTGTGCTTTCTTATCCACTCTTGTGAGAAGACTTAACCATAGAAGTCCATATTATTTGTGGGTGTCTTTTCATGCTTACTGCAAGAAAAACCTCTTGTAACAGAAGATGCAAAAAAATCCCAGAGTGACTGTCATTGGTAGAAAAGAACATCCAAAGTAAAGTTACATCTGACAGAAAAAGTGTCTGACCTCTACATAGACCCCAAGACACTGGCAGCTCTTGATAATTGGAAAGAGGACTGAGGTAAAAATAAGTTATCTGTAAGTTGCTGCAAGAAGCCAAAATAACTCATGTCAAGTAAATTGAAGAAGGAACTGTCTCCTCTACAAGGTATTTAAGGCCAGGACCACAATACCTGAATTCACTGGACACTCACAAGAGTTCAAACAGTGGAAATACAACTGCTTGTGTCTTTCTGCACAGCTTTTAACAAAACTGAGGAAAAAAAACCCCATGAGAAATAACAAGAAGAACATTCAATTTTCCAGCAGGAAGACGGAATAACAGCAGTCAACTCTGATGATGTGTGAACAGAAGTCCTTTGGAAAGGAAAAGCATACAGCAAACTCTTCTGATTTAGAAGGAAAACCCCAGGACACCTCCACCACAGGGAACAGGACTTTGAGACAGCACTCTCTACTGCCTCCCCTTCATCATTTTTCCCAGTACATGGAACACTGCAGTGGGAGAAGCTGTTTGCCTCTTTTTCTCTACATAAGACAATGAGAAAAGGCATAGGAGTAGATTTTTTAAACTACATTCCTCTAGTCAGCCCCAGCAATGCTCAGTGGTGTGGGTCTCTCCACAGGCTTCATCAGCACTGGAAAGAAGCAGGAGGAAGCAGCACCATCCAGCTCTGGCCAGCTGGCTCTCACCTGCACAGACCCACCTCCTCCATGAAACACACTGCTCCTTCATCCCCTGCAAAATGCCTGACCCCCTTCATGGCACAGAAATGGTATCAAGCACCCCACAAATGTTTCCACAGGGTTTTCTCCATGACAGATGTGCAAACAGTTTTGATTCGTAGGACCCATCCTAGTCCCCCTCCTCCCTGCCCCTTGGAAATGACTCCTGTCCCAAGGCAGCTGGGGCACTGTGTTCACTTCTCAGGGAGTGTGCAGATCAAAGCACTGACATGAAGAAGAAGAAAAGCTCCAAATTACATCCCAGACACAGCTCCAGCCTCTTCAGAGGCAAAATGCTGGTGAAAGAGAGCAAGACACCTGTGAACATGAGGCAGCAAGAGCAGAGGACCTGAAAAGGTGACTCTTCTTCCTTGCTCTCTCTAGAGGGAGCTGATAACCATGGATGGCTCTCTCCAGCCTGACCTTACATCACCCAGGGAACCTGCCAGAGACCTGGAGATTCCCATCTCAACACTGCCTCCCAAAGGGATTTCATCTCAAGCACAAGTCCTGATTACCAGGGCAAACATCTACAGCTACAGTATGGCAGGAAAACCTGAGTATTAACCTGACACACAGGTCAAATAATTATTAAGCAACAAAAACCACCTTAAGATGCACAGGAGAAAAAAGATCAGAGCAAAGGGAACAACATGTCTTTATACAGTACTCTAAATTGTTGACAAGTACTGAACTACCTTAATTAAAGAAAGGGAGAATTTAGAGAAAGGGTTCAAGGTACACTCAGTCCTTGAGAAATGTCATTGGAAGTCAAGGTATCAGGGTGGCAATGCTAGGGAAAACATGACAAAATCTAGGTCAGGGTCTTGGCCAACAAAACCACCCTAGAGCCAACAAGCATCCAGCTCAGCCAGCACACCCAGAGCAAAGTCAGGCAACACAGGGCTTGAAATGCAGCTTCCAAAGGATGGAAGGGTTTGACAACCAGAACAGCACTGTCCGGGTGAAAAGGCTTTTAAAATCACACACAAAGAAAACAGCAAGTAGCAAAGAAAAACACTGAAATACTGCTTTGAGTAAGGAAGAGCTGCTGACCTGCATGGCCCCATAACAGCCTGGCAGAGGCAGGAGCTGTGGGGCCTGGAGGCAGCAGGGTGAGGCACTCGGAGAAGGTGGAGCTGCCTGCAGAGCCATGGCAATCGGATGGCACAAGTTTTCATATCTATTTGAACTGATAGGGCTGAGCTCTCCAGATAGGGCTTGACATGCAGAAGCACTCTGCACCTTGTGCTCTGCACAAAAAGCACACACCTGGGGCCACACAGTGGGCAGAAATGTGAGGCAAAGCTAACAGTATTGATTTTTAAATGGTGTTTTATTAGCTTATCTTATCAGCACAGTTAATATTGAAAAAAATAAGACAAACATATATAACACTTTGACCTTTGCTATCTGGAATAATATTTACTTTTACTCTTTACACACATGACCTATCAGCTGTGAATTGTTCACATCAACTGGGAAAAAACAAAGTAATTAAAAAAACCCCCAAACCTGCTTTGATCTCACTAGAGCTTTTACAGGTCAAAGGTAGGACCTGAATAGTGAATTTGCAAGTGATGGAAAGAGCAGTATAATGCAATAAAGGGCACATTTAAGACAAAGATGAATAGCATAAAGCAGCTGACTCCCTCCTTCAGGACCAGGGAAATGGATTCCAAGACAAATGCCATCCTATTTGTGGCTACAGGCATAGAATTTTCCCTTTCTAGGGGAACTCCTCATTTTTGAGGGTGTCTTCTTCACAAAGGAAGAGCAAAGGTAGGCCTAGAAACTAAAATGTCATCAGTATAAAAAACAAAAAGAACTCTCCAAGGATGGCAAGACTCTTGTGTTGATGACTGTGCTGCAACTGCTGATGGGCACTCATGAGAACAAACATGGGTTTATCTGCTTTAAAATTGCCTTCTCCTGCTGTGCTGGCAATTATTGCTTGTTTATCAAAAAACAGGAAGGTGCAGGGACAGCAGAGCTGATAGATGGGTCTCAGAAAGCAGAGGTTGGGACAGTGCAGGCACCAAGAGATGAAAGCAGGGGTCTGCTACTGTCCAAAAAGTTCCCAACACACAAAGGCACCTGTGCTGACCCAGCCTTAAGGGAAAGGAAGCCCCTGAGGAAACAGCTTCTCCTTAAGAGGGGGTTGTCATTGTCCTGAGAGTCTGGAGCCTGCAACTACTTTAGGAAGCAGATGGAAGGGGTTTGTGTCTGTTTCTAATAAAAGATACAGATGTGGTGGAAGAAGCTGCTCAGGGAGGTTGTGAAGTCTCCATCACTGCAGGTCTGTCAGGACTGAGACCAGACTTTTTCAGGAACAACTCTCACTAACACAGCTTTGCTTGGGGTAGGGCCAGGCTTGGTTCAGGAGTCTCTGACCCAGGGCAGTGCCAGCCAGGAGGCTGGAGAGAGGAGTTTGCTGGGCTGCACTGGAGCAAAGGCACTCCAACAAGCTACCCAGGTGAGAAGTGACATTCTCACAATGAGTTTTTTTCCCAAGGAAAAGACCTCCCCTACTCCAAAGCAGCTGCATTCATACTCACCAAGGCGTGATCAAACTTAAAAGTACTGATGTAGTAGGCTGGGATGTCAGCTGCAGCCAAAGGCTCAGAAATCTGAGCCACAATTCCACATTCATCTGTGGGGAGATAAAAAGAATCAAACATTGTCTGCAGGGGCTTGCAAGTCTCACAGCTCCATGCCTACATAAGAAGTTTGTATTCACAAACTCCAGTCAGAAGGAATCTCTGCAATAAAATGTATTCTTTCTCACAGAATCAAGTTTTTGGGTCACAACAATACATTGCACAGTTAGTTTTATTACCTTCTTTTTGTTACAGAGAAAGGCACATTCTGCCAAGGTACAAAACCATTAGAACTGGAATGATTTAGAGGTCCAAAGAAAGGCACTGAATGATGTTTAAGAAGAAAGCACCAAACCCAGCCCCACATATCCTTAACATCAATTTTCTCTGTTATTGAACAGTTGGCCCTGCAGCTCTGAAAGAGGAGATGCTGACCCATTAATCAAGCTGGACACATGGCTCCTAGGCTGCAGCCCACCACAGCCCCTGAAACAGGACTTCACACCAATTTCACCACAGAATCATCACAGAATGTTAAGGGGTTGAAGTGGACCTTAAAGATCCTCTGATCCCAACCCTCTGTGCCATGGGCAGAGACACCTCCCACTAGAGCAGGCTGCCCAAAGCCTTACCCAGCCTGGGTTTGAACACTGCCAGGGTTGGGACATCCACAGCCTCCCTGGGCAACCTGTGCCAGAGTCTCACCACCCTCACAGGGCAGATTTTCTTCCTGATTTCTGACCTAAATTTCCCCTCTTTCCATTTGGATCCATTGCCCCTTGTCCTGTCCCTCCAGTTCCTGATGCAAAGCCCCTCTCTGGTTCCCTGCAGCCCCTGCAGCCCCTGGGAGGTGCTGGGAGCTCTCCACACCCCCTTCTCTTCCCCAGGCTGAACAGCCCCAACTCTCTCAGCCTGTCTGCACAGGGGAGGTGCTCCAGTCCTCTCAGCAACTTCACAGCCTCCTCTGGACTTGCTCCAACACTTGCATGTCCTTCTTATGTTGGGGACACCAGAGCTGTGCACAGGACTCCAGCTGGACTCTCACAAGAGCACAGCAGAGAAGCAGAATCACCTCCTTCAACCTGCTGACCTTTGGATGCAGCCTGGGATTCAATTTGCCATCTGGGCTATTTGGTTGGCTTTCTGGGCTTTAATTGAAATTTAAATGGTTCATCTGTCTTGTTTGATGCAGAGCAGTGGTACATTGTTTTCAGATGAAACCTGGAGTTTCACTGATCCAAACTCAACATTTCAACTTGATTTTAAATTAACATATTTAAACATCAAATATTTAGGGGCCTGGTCAATGTCCTGATGTGCCATCAGTGATGTATCATGCCATTTCTAAATATTTGCCTCTAAGATGCATAAAGAGGAGGTACACAAAAATTATATTCTTGCTGCTTTTGGTGGTCTGGCTTTTGGTAGAAGTTGTAATTAAATATAAAAACTGGCCCAACATTTTTCAGAAATGTTCTTGAAACTTCTATCTTGTAACTGGTTCAGAGCCTACAGAAGGAGCCACTGCATTTCCTGAAGATCAGGGCTTTGTTGCAGTATTCAGATCAGACCCTTAAAACTGCAGGGGACATAGAAATAACAACATGTCCTGCAGACATGAAGCATTTGCTCTGTGCTTCTTAGGACCAATATTCTTTTGAGTAGAGAAAACGTGTGCAGGACTGGATGTGAAACACATCTTGACTTCCACTTGGACTGCTATAAATCTATAAAAGGTCTCCTAGAATCACAGAATTACCCAAGCACTGCACTGGAGTATGACAGTGCTTTCAGATCACTGATTTCAGTAATCTGCAATCAATTTCCATGCCACCTTTTAGTCCAGTTTTTCTCTTTAAGCAGAGCCCCAGCTGTAGCCACCTCCAAAGCCCAGCAGATGAATGCCATGCAGCTGCAACTGCTGAGCATGGAGCACTCCCAGGAGTATATTCAGAAGTCAAACTTAATAGGAGTCAGGCTTCTATTTGAAAATCTCAGCTCACAAAGTCATGCTGAGTTGCTGGCTCTTAAGAAGCATCAGCCTCAGATGGATTTTTCCACACCCCTTGAAGGCCCTGAGGTGACAGACTGCCTGCACACCAACTGATCCTCCAAATGTTACTCACCAAAGCCAAGAGGCTGCCCACCAATCCGCACCATCTTCCAGAGCTCACCAGATGCACTTGTAAACAACAAATTATTAGGAAATCTGTAAGAAAAAAGGAACACCAAACATAGCAATTAAAGCACAGCAGTGTGTCAGATTCTGCCTGAGGGGGATCTGCTCTTCCTGCATCCTTGAGATGTTTGAAGCCAGCAGTAATGGGGCAGTAACTTGGGTGAGCTGGGAAAACTCCAGGCAGGTGGGGCAGATGCTCCTGCCTGACCCTGTAAGTGTCCTATGGCAAATGAGCATCTGCTGCTGCAGGTGGGCACAGGAACCCAGAGAGGCAATGGGAAAAAAGTTCTAAGCAAAAGGCCTTGCCCCAGCTTTACAAATGTTGAGACTATGAAGGTTTGATTTGAGCTGCATTTGGAAACACCCGGGGTGGAATTCATTTCCATACCTGCTCTCAGGAATGTGAATGGCAACCACTGGTTTTGTGTCTGAGCACCATCAGTGCTTTTTTCCACACCATCTGGGGAGGTCCCTGGGACAACTCCAGAAGTCTCTGTTTCTTAGCAGGGGAAAGGAGACCTGAAGCTAAGAGAGTTGCCCAAGATCAAGCAGGCAGCCTGTGAGAGAGAAGAACTGGCCCCCCAGATTTCCCACACCCCAGGCTGGAGCTCCAGCCCTCTGGCTCCTCTTGAAGACAGGCAGAAGTTTACTCCAATAAAGTCAAAGAAACTTTCAAGAGGGCAATTTATTAATTTGAAAAACAAGTCCCTGGGGCAGGGGACTTGCCCCCAAGAACCAAACCCAAACTGCAGTTTATGTCAAAAGCAAATGGAAGCACTGCTGAGCACAGCATCCCTCTAGGCTCCAGAGCTCAGAGCCTCCCGTGCTGCACAGCAGCAGAAGCACAGACACACACAGAGGCTGGCTGCTCACCAGTTGACTCCTTCCTTGCTACACAAACAAGTCATGGACTCCCAGCTGATGACTCAGGACATTATCATCATAACAAGACTCTGGACCCAGCCCATCCATGTGTAAAAGCAAAGCAGGAGGACCACACCACTGACATCCCCACCCTGATTTTGGCCTTTAACAGGGAAACTTCAAACACCTACACCAGGTTTTCCTTTTGGGTTTTGCTCATAGAAGCACAGCTAATGAACAACAGGATAAAAATGCCAAAATCACTTTGCTCTTTTGAAAGTGAGATAACCCTACATCACATTGATTTGTGATTTCACTGTAGGCTTGGACAGACAAGTCCAAAATTTAGACACTGGAACTAAAATGCCAAATTTTACTCAGAAAAGTGAGAGGGTGTACAGGCCCATGACACCCATACAAAGATGGTCCAAGTAATTAACATGGAGGAATCCAAGCTGCTTCCTGCTCCTTTGAGAACACCCCTTTTTTTTAAGGTCCAGGTTACTCTAAGACCAAAGCTCACCTCTGCTGTGTCTGGACATCCATGACCAGGGAGATGTAACCCTCAATGAGAGAAAAGGAGAAAAAGCGAATATGTCCCGAGTCTTCATTGCCCACTACTGAGTCTTTTACTCTGAAGAAATAGAAGAGAACAACATTAACTGTGGCTAGAAGAGCACAAAAAATGGTTTTTAAAGCAGATATAGCCAGTGAAACCAGAAATGTTCATGCTTTGACTTAGGGAAATGACACTGAGTCCTGTTGTATTATATTGATTTGATTTTTTAATTTTATTTTGCAGGTGGAAAACTATCCAGTCCCTGCAATTCACAGAACTCTCCATCCCTGCCTCAAGGTCCCCTCTCAGGAGGCTGTGGGCAGGCAGCCACAGGCACCAAGGGGCAGCAATCCAGCCAGCTGTATGTGCTCCAGCCCTGTGCAGATATGCAGCACACTGACCACATGGCTGCTCTTACCTTCACTCTGAACACGCTCAGCTTTCCAAAGCCAGCACATGTCTCTGGGCACCCTCAATCACCTGTTTGCCTTCCACCTGTCAGGACAACCCCCTTGAGCCTGTGAAACCTCCCTCCCACAGTGCAGAGCAGCACAAGGCCACAGCAGACCCCTGAGCACCCCAGAGGAGCAGTGGGACACCAGGCACACCTCTCCTGGAAGCCCAACCCCCTGCAGGACCTACCCATTGGAGTAAAACATGACATCCATGAGGAGTGTAGCAACAGTGGGAAGGGTATCTGGATCCAGGCTGGTGACGCAGAACATGTTACTGGGACTGGAAAGAGGATGGATGACAGGCCTCTGAACTGGAAGAGACACACACAGACACACAACTGTGAAGCCACACCTGCAGCAGCTCCTGTCCCATCAGCCCTGTTATCCATGCACTGCCAGTGGCCACAGGGAAAGCTGGCAGTGTTTCTAAGGCAGTGCCTCACTGCTGAAGCCCTGTTGGCTCTCAGACAGGGAATAAGGGATAATCTGCTCCTGTGCTGGTCTCCCTGAGATGTAGGGTGGTATTGTCCTGGGTACCCTGCCCAGCTCTCTGCTCCCAGGGCCTTTCAGGCCATTGGGTGCATCCACATGAGATGAGGGGTGAGCTAAAGGAGGTGCCAAGAGAAACCGAAAAGTGGAAAAAAATGCAGGCTTCCACCACTAAAAGGCAGAGCTATGGAAGGCATTTCTCCAGCTGTGGTTGCTGGCAGTCCATCCTGTTTTCCCTCATTTCTGGGGACCTATTTTGCCATCATGTCCTGAAAAATTAAAAACCAGCTGCCACACAGCACTTTGTCTAACAGATTGCAGCCAGTGGCTGAGAAGCAGCCAGCATTTGGCATGCAACCTAATAGAGCAACACAGCATTTAGGCATGTAACCAATAGAGCCACACAGCAAACTGCACACCTGTGCATTATCAACACGTGTTTTACTGTGCCCTTTCTTGATGCTTTCTTTCTTTAAGACTAATTTTCTTAAACAAGGGGATTGTTAGCTCTTGAGTGATGAAACTGAGTGGCACTTGATAATAACTGCTTTGTCTGGTTATGGGCAAAAAATTACACACATGTCTGTAGGTAAACACCTGTATATAAGTTGTTCCTTTTCCTGACTGTGCCCTTTCCTGCTCCTCTAGCCTGCAAACATCCTAAGGTTCTGTACAGCCCTGGGCTCATTGTGGCCTTGATTCTCACTGGCACTGAAGTGTGAAAGTTGAAAAACAATCTTCTCTGTGCATCACTGCAATACTTAAACAAGCTTTTAGAGAAGCCATTTTCCTTTGGAATGCTGAAGCATGGAAATATGGGATACAGATAACATTATTTTTGCAACTGCAATGAACTGTACTCTAACCTTCTGTCCTACAAAAGGTATGTCTTCTCTAGAGAAAGTAGCATTAAAAGGCCAAAATTCAGCCAAACAGAAAGTTAAGAACCTACTCAAATCCTTGGTTGTACTAGGACAGGCTTGTAAGAGTATCATCTTACAACAGGATAAATATTCACCCAAAAGTTGAAGGAAACTAGGAGGCAGGACTTCCACCCAATGTGCCAGGGAGACTAAATCCCTGGCAAGCTCAATCTGTGCTGGTCCTTACCTAGTTTTGGTTTGACAAATCCATTTGTTATCCCAAAGTCATCGGCAGCCACTGTCTCCCCATTCACCACTCTGAGGATGGTGAACTCGGCAGCCAGCGTGTGCATCACGAAGGGCAGGTCTCGCTCGCGCACCTGAAGGTGACAATGGCATTATCTGGTGATGGTGTGCACCAGAAATGACACAACACTGCACTGGAGGGTACAAACTTTCAGTGCACAGCAAAGTGGACATGACTCCTGCTTGAGCCAGTGGGTAGCTGCCAGCTAGGTGTATTATAAGAGAAGCACACTTGGTGGTATCAGTAGGATTAAGCACCAGAGTGCTTTTACGACTGCAAATAGAATGTGGAGATTTCCAAGCGGGAGATGCTTCATGTCTTTTCCAGCATTCCTTCAATAACTCAGCACTGCCTGTTCTTCAGTCTTCTTTCCTCAGGAAATAAGGCTACACCTTGTGTGCATGCACACACACGTGTGTGTGAGACAGAAAGACAGTCTGCCTGCGTATACCCAAACCAACTTTGGAGCTTCTTGGCCATCACCAGCCAACCTGACAGCAGACACTGTGTTCCTCTAACTTTCAGAAAACCAATGTCTGAGTGATGGTGGGAAGCGCTACCAGTATCTCCATTTCAGGAGAGACTGTAGCACGGGCTCAGCACTCTCATTAGACACCAGACAACCAATGATAACAAATGCTTCATCCCATGGCAAAAGCTCCTGAGATGTCAGAGGGCCTAACGACAAGGGACAGAGCTCTAGGGAAAGCAAACTTTGGTACTTCTGCCACTCCCAGACAACTTGTTCCCAGAATTGCCCAACTGAACTCCCATCTGGTGGCAATAACTGCCTGGCCCCCTCGTGTCCTCTTACCAGGATGAAGTCCGTCTGATAGGTGGAGAGCATAAACACTGAGATGTTTTGGTCAGCTAGAGGTGCTATGACTGACTTGGCAATTTTGGTGACTCCGATGGGCTGGGAGCTGGAGAAGCCACCTCCACCAGACACCACGTTGAGGGCAAGCCATGTTGCATCGGCCACGCTCAAGTGTTCCGAGGAAGGAAGCTCTGCAGAGACACAGGAGGAGGACAGAGGTTTGTTTTAGAGGCAGAGAGAGCCAGGTGCACTGTCTGCCAGTATGTGCTTTGCACAGACCTCAGTGCAAGGAGTGAGAGGAGCCCCCTTATCCAGCCAATCTCCTGGGCTTCCCATGCTGCTCCACAGGCTCGTGCTGTGACACTCCTTCATGTACAGACTGCATCAATTTCCATGGCAGGATTCACACAGATTGTCAAGGGCAACACAGGGAACTGCAGGAGACTCAGCAATTCACTTGGATGCCAGTGACCAGCTCTGTTGGCCTTCCCAAGTGGGAACAGCCTATGGTGGTTGTCCTGGTTACAAAAGGAGAGGGCCAGTGTGGGTGTAAGCAAACTGTGTATTCTACTCTCCTCTACATCACTCCTGACAAACTGTTAATGATTGGTTGTTTGCAGGAGCTGCCCATCCCACACCTGACAGCCCAGGTTACAAGCTGGGTGTTAAATGAGATTAGGGAGAAGAGGTAAACCCTTCGAGGCAGGGTAGTGTTCCTTCTTCTTCACACCAATGACCCGGCTGTGGTAACTCCCCCCTGGGGAAGCACCAGCACAGTCCCACCCATCCTGAAGGGTCATCTCTGCTAATGGGCCATAACGGGCACCACCAGAATAGGAGCTGTAACTTCGAC
Organism: Drymodes brunneopygia; assembly: GCA_013400955.1. NCBI lineage: Eukaryota > Metazoa > Chordata > Aves > Passeriformes > Petroicidae > Drymodes > Drymodes brunneopygia. The sequence continues at coordinate 93,397 of VZTZ01023862.1, forward strand.
CATCAAGAACTCCCAGAAATATCCTATGACACACACTATTACATCATTCCACTGTGAAACTCCTCGCCCTAGGGGAGGTACTGAGCATTCCTGCCTGAACCTGAGTGATCCAATCTCGACATCACAACCACCACCACCACCACTGGATGGATCCAGAGGAGGACCAGAACTTCCACAGGACCGTGGCTTTTGACTGAAACCATCATTTGACAAGACTGTGATCAGCACCCAAACCAACAGGCTGTACTCTGACTTTGTGCCAGTCTTCTGTGTATTATTCCATTTATTGTAATCTTTCTATTAAATTGTAACTCCAACCTGAAATCTCTCCCATGGGTAATTCTATGGGGTTTCTCCTGTTGGTTTGCTTTCAAAGAGGCACAGTGGTTTGGGACTTAAATCACTATCATACAATTTCTCCGAACATTTTACTCAAGCTGTTGTGGCCTCTTTGGTTTCTGTTTTCCCACTCCAATCTAAACCCAAATTTTGTACTCCTGGACTGGAGATGGAGGCTGACAGAGCAGCCTGGGCACTATCCCTAGTCTTTGATGATGCAGAGCAGGCACCCCTTGCATCTGTAGGCTCCTGCCTCCATCTCTAAAGCATAAGAGCCACACAACTCTGCAAGGCAGGGATGGTGTAACACATACACTTGGGATTACAAAGCAAGCACATGCCAAGATAGTGCAAATGACTTTGGAAATGGAAAATACTAAGAATAATCCCATTCCACTTGCTTCTAATCTGTTGTGGTTAAGTAGTTAAAAATCTGCAGCTAAACCATTTAATACAAATTATTAACTGTTTTAAAAAATCCTTAATGTATTAACAGCCCAGAAAACCAGATGCAGTCTCTGGAGTGAAGGTATACGCTGCTCTAGGATTCTCTGGATTTTGCATTTTTGTTTGGCAAATTATAGAAACAAACAGTTCACATCCAGACTAAGAAATGCATCATCCCAGCTAAATCTACTTGGTGTAAGGAACCTGATCTCACATGCAGACCCAGCCAGCAAAGACACAGCAGATGTGCCAGGGAAGGCCTTTACACTTAGCTCAGGGGTGAAATGCAGCCCAGGAGGCTGAAAGCATAAACCCCAGCATTGCTGCTCTTGCAGTCAGCACTCTGGCACTTTGGGCAAGTGCTCACATGTCTCCATGTCCACACTCCCCTGGCTCCTCCATGCAGGATCCTTTCTCCTTCAGCGAGACCTTTGGGAGTTGTTTCTGTACAGCCCCAGACACTGTGTAATTAATTCCCAACCTCAGCCTCTCTGAATCCTCAGGTACCACTTCCCTGAGACACCAACAGCACTGAAAACCCAAAATGATCTGAGTAACAAACACATTTTGCTCTCTTCAATAACCTCAACTGTGTGTGGCATGAAAATAACCCTGAGCATACACACTGCAAACAGTGGGGACACTGAGGGCTCCTCTGCATTCTGATGTTTAGCTTCATAACCCAATGTTTCTATTTTTAATAATCAGAGCTTAAATGGAATAAAAACTTAGACACCAGGGAAAGGGAGTAAGTTTGTGCATTAATCAACAGCATGTTACATCAGGGAGACCTGTGCAAGTTGCTTGCAGCAAATTATTGCAGCAAAATACCATTTTCTCATCAGCCCTTTGCATTAGAAAAGCACCTCCAAACTCAAGCTTCCTGCATCATGTGGCATGGAGAAGCTAGAGCTCAAAACAACTGCTGCTGAGCTACACATGTTTCAGGGTCCTGTTCTCACCACCCGCAGTGGGCACATCCCAGGTGTGCCCAAGTCCACTAATGACCCACAACTGGCAGCGAGATCACAGCTCATTTCCTGCTCTATAAACAGAGTAGATGGTATTCCTACTTTGTACAGGTGATAAGGACTGCAGTTCATTAAATACCAGTTTAAACACAATTTTGGGCCAGGGATGTGATGGAAAATGCAGTGTTTCATGGTGGACAGAGGCACTGTCCCATTTCACTCCAGCAGCAGTAGCACTGGATGAGCTGCCCCAAGAAGACCTCATCAAGCTCTTCCTCAGGGGGAAGGAAGGCTGATTTGCTCATTGCACTTGTAATTACTCAGAAGTGTTAATAATTTCTGGGTTTACGTGTTTAACAGGCCCTATGAAGTGTGACAAGGGCCATCACATTTGCTTAAGTAACCTGCTTCTCATGATTCAATTAACTAGTAAAAATATATAGGAGGTGACTGAAATACCAGTTTTGGACACTGTTTCCACTAGGCAGCCAGACAGAAAGGTACAGCCCAAATTTTAATAAAACAAATGAAGGTTCAACAAATTAATCTAAACAGCATTAAATAAGCCACATGGGATGATGCTTTGCCTACAAGCTGTTGAATGCTGTAAACTCAAAGAGAGCTGAAAACATCAGTTGTGACATTAGCGCAGACTCAGTGAGGCAGAATTTGGTAATAAATAAAGAGCAAAGTGAGAAATTGCCCACATTTCAGTACCAACTCACCATTGCCACCACTTTCCCCAGAGGAGAACAGAGCTCCAGGCCCCACAGCTTCAGCATTGCCACATCCCTTGTCCTCCCATCGGGCAGAAATCTCTCTGCTGGGCTCTCAAGATCCTCTTGCAACCAGTTTATCAGTTTGGAGTCACTCCCACTTCTGATTATGGGGGACATCTCAACTCTGGCTGAGAAAGACCTCTAAAAGGTCAGAGATTAGGGCTTTGTTTATTATAATCAGGGTTTTCATTTTGACCTTTCATTGGGATGAAGCCTCAAGATTTCTCTGGTTGTGCTGTGTAAGGCTCTGCAGAGTTGCTAGCAGGAGGCACCAGGAGCAGCTCAGCTGCCTGCAGGCTCCATAACCATCATTTGCTGCCCAACATGAAAACTACCACAGTCTGGAAGAGCAGGCTTCCACACTCAAGCTGTCATTCCATCCATGGTCTCTGGCATGAACACCACCAGCCTCAACAAGATATGATCATTGTGATAGTCCAGGATGATTTTCCCTGTGTTATGTGGGTACCAGGTGCTGGTAGGCTCCAAAAGCTGTGGGGCTGCTCTCTATTGGCACAGGTATCAAAATAATGCCAGTCCCTGTGCAAACCAAACCCAGACAACGTGTCAAATAACATTTAGGGTGTGAGTAACTGCTTATTCACAGCACAGGTGATCTACAAGGTATGGAGTCTGTCTAGAGCCTCACTGGCCCATCTGGCAGCCCCAGTTGAAGCAGAGCAGCCTCTCTAGCACATGTCATCCTGGGATGTGAGGTGATGAGTATCATATTGGCCATAATTGGCTCGTGAGCTCAAATAATCAATACCATTTCCAAGGAGGACAACAAACATTGGCTGAAACCCAAATACGATTGAATTGCTGCTGCTGGAGCACTATGCAATGCTGCAAGTATTGTTGAGCTGCTGCTCCATGTGTCACTCCTAAAATATCCCTGGAAGGATGCTGGGATGACGATGAGATTCCCGCTCATGGGTCTTTGCAATCAGCCAAGGAAGTCACAGAAAGCAGGGAAGGAAGATCTCCTGATTCACAACCATGACCAATGAGTCAGTCTGACAGTGTCAGTCTGCACAACGTTAGAGAAACAACATTTTTTCTGCCTACATTTTCTACCCTGAAGACCCCTTAGTTTCAAACACCCCGCATAGCAGGAGGCACAGCACTAGGAGAGAGCCCTGCCTCTCCAAAAGAACACTGGAAGATGTGCAAAATGCTCTGGAAAAGGGCAACACTACCAGAACTTTTTTCCCTTTCTGTACCTAGTTTAAATGGGTTCACATTTCTCATGAAAAGGTTATAGCTAAGGGGGAAACAACTGGAAAGTGCGCACAACAGAAATGTGTTTCACCTACCCACACAGCTAGCTGGGTGAGTCCTGCACAACACACTGCTAACTCCCTTCCTCCACAAAGACACTCTGTGAGCTGTTTTCTGTGGATTCTTCCAACAGACACCTCTCAGCTTCCAAGGGAAACTGTAGATAAATGATGGGTTTATCACAGTGCTTGGAGAGAAATGAAGACCCTCAGCTGGTTTCCTCCTTTGGTGTGGTATGCTGGATCATCTCCTAAGCACTGATCTTCATTTAGCACATAAATTTTCACATTATAGCGGAGTGCTCCGAGTGATGTGCTACTCCCTGGTTTCTTCTGGTACTCTGAATGAACCAACTGCTCATTTGATTCATCATTATGAGACTTACGTTTGCAGCCATGGTGCTGTGGGGTAACCTTAGCTGGAATTCCTGGTACAGAAGGAAGGAGGGCGACCTGGAAATGACATACCCAAAAGGAGGTATTGCAGTTTCCGCCTTCAGAACTCATAAAACCAGGAGAGAAGCTGGAGAAGTTCTCTTTTAGACTTCCGGCTGACTGAGAGAAGACATCACTCTCTCCCCTCCGCGCCGTGTGGTGATGTCCCCTCAGGCCACGCGGCCTGGGCTGGCGGCCGAGATGGCACAGAGGGGGAGGGCAGGGGGAACCCGGGCTGACCTTTCAGTCCCTCACGGTGGCTCCATGAGAGAGAGAGCCAGGTCAGCTCCACTCAGCACCGCCCGAGCTGAGAGGGGGTTCATTCTCCTGCCCCAGGCCGAGGTGACTCAGCCTTAGTGACTTCGCCCTGCCTGGCCAGCTCCCTGTGGTGCAGTCCTGTGCGGGAGAAAGCTCGGACTGACCCTCCTACAGCTCAGACATGGCCCCCCCAGCCCCTGCAGCTCAGACACAGCTTGGATGGAGAGCAGTGCACACGAACTCCTCTCCCTCAGCTCAAACACTGAGAATGCTGCACTCAAACAACACGGACAGAGGTTGTGTGGCCATCACCCAGCCGAAAGACAAATTAACCTTTTCAATATCAGGATGGAACGTGAAAACATCCGTTTTTTCTCCCACACAGAAAGAGAAAGGATGAAGACACCTACAAAAGGTACAACATAAAGACTCCAAGTTAATGACTGAAGCAAGGCCTATATCCAGAAAAGGAGGAGGAGTGTCTTAACCAAGGCTGAAACTTCTCTTGTAAAGTCATGTTGATAAACTCACCTATAATACACCCTGTAATATATGAGCAATGGTCTAAAAGAGTGAAAAAGGGGGCATGTAATGTTCTAGCTACAGCCAGTGGAATGAGGCTCCTGTGTAAAGATTCCTTGCCCCAGGAATAACAGAAGAAGACTTTTGTTGCCGATAATGAGAAAAGGGGATTTTGCTGCCGCTGTCACAGAAATGTTCATCCTCACAAGAGCACCTCAGTGACCATCCTATGTCCACTGTAGTGGTCCTGGGAAAGCTACTAAAGGGGGAGGGATTTTCCAAAACAAGCAGATCTTTTCCTCTGGGCAGTTGTTTGTACTGGGGTTGAAAACCATAGTAACTGTATTTCCTATAGGAATCAACATAGTAAAAAAAGAGAAAACTTCTCTTCCTACATGAACTCAGAAAAGAACTGTTCCAGAGGTGGTAAATTAAGAGGTAGGGGGGGGGGGGGGGGAGAAGGGGATTCGAAAGGGTTTGTTCTGATTCCTGATTGTTATTATTCCTTTTTTAAAAGTCTGTTAATAAATCCTCTTTATATTCCTTAAAGTCTGAACCTGCTTGGCCTACTATTAATCCTTATCTCACAACAAGAATCAGGTAAATTTTGGTAAGTGTGCTGGCGTTAAACCAGAAACTCAAATAGGTGAATTAAAACCACTACACAATTGGTGTTTCTGCCTCATTTCCCAAACCTCAAACCACAACACACAGTTAACTCCAAATATTAAAAAATGAAATTAAAAAATACCGTGGACTTTCTAACCAGCCTTCTGGCTTTAGAAACCTTACACTGTACTTATTTCACCTTTTATAGTTACCCTCTGCAAAAATGGCAGGTAGACTCTGGCTTGCATTAAAAAGATAGCGAAAAAGGCTCCTGCAATAACAGGACCCCAGTTCTAAGTCATTAAAAATGTAAGAGCTGCCAACTGCAAAAGTCATGATAAATTGGGAGAGCGGTCTCCCAATGCCACCAAGTGGCAACACAGTTTATGTGTACATATATATTTAATAGGATCTTTATGTTTATTAAAGGATTCTCTTCCCACTCCCCACATTGCTCTGCGGTTTTAAAATCCCATCTTAAAACGAAGTGAGGGATTATCTGAGGTTGTAAAGCCTGATCCAAGGCCTAGGCATCTTTCTGACTTCTCTGTCAGGAGTTGGAGAGGCCACAGGGTGCAGCAGGTGGGTGCTGCCATGCAGAGCATGCCATGCCCCAACCCTCAGCAGGGAGCTGGGATGCCCAGGGCCCACTGTCAGACCCCAACTGGTGTGGTTCCCCTGACATCTGCAGAAAACATACGTGTTTGACCTGGATATCTCTGCTCAGGAAACATGGCAGGAAGCTTTTATTCTTGCAGGCACTTTGGAAACTGGCCACATGAGCTCAAAATCATGAGGGAAGAGTGGGTGGAAGATAACACCTGAATCTTGTTTCTTTTGAGAAATCAGGCAAAGTGAATATTCCTTTAACGTTGTGAAATTGAGTACTCTGTTTCTCTCTTTCAGAAAGCTGTGTGAAAGGGGTTAAAGCAGGATAAAGATACTTATTTATCAGTTTTTACAGTGTGCTGAAATCCAGAAAGAGCTCTAAAGCTGGTCCAATGGCCAGCTTTGTGTGTTCTGCTCCTTACTACTCTGGAAGCACAGAAATTTTTCCTGCAGAATGCTTTGCTCTGCTGCATGGACAAGCCTGTGATCCAGCACTGTGCTTCCTCCACAGGAGCCCAGCAGGGCAGCAAAAATATCCTGGGGACTGCAAATCATAACTTTTCAGAGGATGCAAATAGCCTCTCTTTTGGCCTCAAAACACAGGCTGCCAGCTTCACACTTAATAACTGTGAGCAAAGATTTTTGCTGCCACAGAAATTCTAAGCAAGATCCCGTGGGCAGTTTGCAGCACAGAGAGAGGTGGCTGCCAGGCAGAAAGTGAGTTTAGTGTGAGTTTGATCTGAGTGCCACAGAGCACTCCCACACCAAGGGATTTAACTGAGCACAATAGCCAAGCAAGATGAAAGCTCATCACTTAGCTTTGAGCTGGGGAACACGATGATTAGGTCCAAAACATTATTGCTGATGTACACAGGAGGAGGAAGAAAATCCCACAGGTCCAACCCAGCTGAAATCATCTCCCATGCCAACAAGCTTGAGATCGTCCTGGGGAGAAGTCAGCACACCCACAACCAAGCAGCTTTTGCTATTTTTTCCATTTATGCCAATGGTTTGGTCAGCTGTCACCTTCCTCAGAGGACAATACTGGAGGTGATCAGAGAATCAGAGAATGGCTTGGGTGGGAAGGGACTTTTCCAGGCCATCTAGTGCAATCTTCCTGCAATGGGTAGGGATGCCTTCAACTAGAGCAGTTTGCCCCAAGCCCCATCCAACCCAACCTTGAATGTGCCATTCACCACCTCTCTGGGCAGCCAGAGATGCTGTGCCAGAGGCAGGGACAGAAGCCAGCCCTGCAAACATGACTTGAGACACGAGAGTGCAGTGCCTCCAGCAATGTGTCTGTGCCTGGAGCATGCTCAGGCTCACACACATCAGCCAGCAGCGAGACATCCAGTGCACAGCAGGGATTTTTAAAGCTCCACATGTTCATTAGATACCAAGTTCTACCAGCAAATATGACAGCAGGTTTCTCCAGGATCACAGCAAAAGGGACAGAAAACAAGGGAGTCCTCTAAGCCTTCTACTGGAGGGAAAGACAAAGACATTCTTTATTTTATAAAAATTAGTAGACTCAAACTTTAATTTCTGTGTCTTTTATGGCTCTTTATGCATCTCACATTTGCTCCTGATGCACCTGGGCATCTGCCTGGGCATCTCTGCAGGACTGGATCCACAGCCAGGGAGCCTTGCCACCTCCAACTGCACTTCTGACACCTTCCCCTAACAGAGCATGCAAAACAGAGATGTTTTTTTTATTCCAAATACCCTCAACAGGGAAGCTGTGAAACTTGTCATCTCATTTTCCTATTTAGGTATTATCCCACTCACACAACTGTCAAAAGAACACTGTTAAATTCATAAACTCACACACTCTGCAGTGAGGAAATTACAGCCTGACCTTTTATATATCTGGCCTCAATGTTTCTGTGCCTCAGTTTCCTACCCATGAAGTGGGTACAAATCCCCTATTTCTTCTAAACCTTGCTCTCAAGAACCAGCTGACCTGATCAGCGGAGGTTTGTACACATCTGACAACTGAAGCATTTCACAGCTAATGCAAAGCAGCGTGGAAAATTCATACACAAAGATTTGAATGTCTAAAATCAGGTTAAAATGGGATGGACTAGGAAGTTTTGTTCTGGCCTCTCTGAGCATCTTTGCTTTGTCTCTGAGGGAGGAAGCTGTGCTAGTGCTATTCCAGGGATAATCAGGGAGTTTTGAAAAGCAAAGGTCTCTTAATTTCTACTCTCAAGACCATAAAAGACAGACAAACAGACAGAGGAAAAGAAAACAAATGAAAACAAGAAGTAAGCAAAGAAGAATGCACTCTAGAGGAAAGCAAGCACCCTCAGCCTGACAAAGTCCCACTCCCTGAGCTCTGAGCAGCTGCCTCAGAGCATCCAGTACAGACCAGCTCTCCCCAAACCCACACCTCCTAGGAGTGCTCCCAAAGCAACTTCAAGCACTGCATCTTCCCTCACTCCTTGCATGTCATTTATCTTGTACTAGTCTGCTGCTACAGATTTTCTTTTAATTTATGGAGTAATTAACTCTAAAGGCTATTTATGGATTTACACTGGAATGGGTGAATGTACCCAGTGCAATTTTCTCATGTTGTCCTGACAATTCAATTCAAGCTCTACCCAGTACAACAGACAGTTTGAATTTCCAACTATTCATGTGAATAGGACAAATTACATACACAGGGAATTACACATGAGACTCTGGGTCCTATGTCCATTTAATGGAAACCACTGTTCCTAGTCACACACAAGGCAGTCCTCTAAGCCCATTTCTGGAGAGAAATTATGAACACATTCATCCTACCTTTATTTTATAAAAATTAGTAGACTCAAAAATCTGCTTCAAAGAGCACTGAGTTCACCCAGGACAATTTTTCAAGCCCTGTTCTCAAAGAGAGAGAACTGACTCCTAACTAGACACATCAAGGGATTTAATAGTGGGTATTTACAGCCACCTCAGGAGCTACAGCAGACACTGTATCATCCCAGCCATCTTCACTGAAGCTTCACTGTCCATGTAAACAATCTGCAGGGGCACATGAATATTCTCAAACAGATGGAAACTTTTAATGCAAAGCACCTACTTTTATAAAACTGTCCCATCTGCTATCCCCCAGATCACAACTATTTCTGCAGGCACTATGATCCAGCAAGGCCTTTGGACAAAATTTTAGGGAAGGGAGACTACACTGCTGTAAAGCTTCTCCACATCTGCCCACACATCTGCATGAGATAGGAAAGTCTGACAGGAAAGCACTGGAGGTGGGTCGCTCTGTCAGACACAAAACAATCAGGCAACTCAGGAGCTCAGCCACCAAGGCTGGGCAGAGAGCAAAAAGAGACCCAGCCTCTCTTTATTCTTATATTTATACCTTTTTACAGACAGTTATGGATTGGAATTGGACAAGGAGGTTGTCACCTCTGAAATTCCATAGGTGAGAAACACAGCCCATCACATTCTCTACTCCAGAAAGAAGAATGAAAAACAACACCCAAAGTACAAAACAATCCTTGGCCGGTTATAGAAACATGGATTGTTTACACAAAATCCATGAGAACCTTTGTTACCAACTATAAACACAGTACTCTAAAAAATCAGGGCAACAGAGGTGTCACGTCCAAAGATGGAGAAGTCTGTATTTTTACCACTACTGGTACAGCTACAAAGACATCCCAGGCACAACATCTGTGCCCTGGGATGATGGAGGAGGACAGCATGGTGCTGTTTATCTATCTGGGAACACAGACACCACTTTCTCAGTAGATGCTAAAGGATCCTCACCTCTGCTGGCATGGACACACAGCCTTCACCGACTCTGAGGAAAGAGATGAGGTAGATCCTGAGATGTGGCACTGTCCTAGAGAGTTTAGTAGCTAATCTGCTAAAAGCAGCAGAAATGGGAATGTATTTATGCTAGTTCCAGAGCTGGCAAAGGAGCATGTCCTGATTAAAATTATTTTTTTCTGCTCAGCATGTCCTCAACTACATTTGCACAGAGCAGAGATGATGCCATGTGGCTGACTGATCTGTCCACACCTCTGGAGTCCCCTGCTCATCCCCATCCCTGTTTCTCAGTTCAGGGTGCAGACAGGAATTTGGGCTAGTTCCAGCAATCCAACAGGCCTGGCACACCACTGGGACTGGACAAACCAGTGACTTTTACCTAATATAAGCTGTTCAGGATCTCTCTACTGTCTGAATACAGGCAAGCAGAGGAAAGTGAAAGCCCATTTCTGGAGAAGAGCTAAAATAAAGTGAATGTTATTGCTGGAGCCTGTTGTGAATGCAAAAAGCAGCAACAGCCAGATTAATACTCTCTGCTGCTCTTGCTGACTGCAAGAAGCAGAGGCATGAAATGTGCTGTGTCCATAAATGCACCATTTCTGTGCAGCCTTCCTCTCTTTCTTCCAGACTTTTTTACACTCCTTGCCCAGCTGGCTTCTGGCTTGATGCTTGAGTAGAGCTGCAGGCTGCTTCACAGGTGCCTTATCCCTGCCAGACTGAGACAATCCACGTGCAGGAGTGCTGGGGCAGTGGCAAGGCCTGCAAATGGATGCTGTGAGTCCATCACAGTGCTCTGGCCCCACAAGATGTGACTTACCTGTCTCACTCTGTCACTACCTTGTGAGGTGATCTTGAGCACATCGCATCCTCTCCCGTAACTGTACTTCCCTTTCACAAGAAATATTTGGCTGCCAAAGTCCTTCTCTCTTGCACTAAATAAGTATGTGAAATACTGGCATCACAGAGCATTGTGGCTCCTGGGTGTTACAGTAACAGCACCAAAATGAAGTTCAGGAGGTGTGATCTGGCCAGCCACCCTTGTGTAGCTAAAGGAAGCAGCTCTGCCTTACTTGTGTGCTGGTATTTCCATTTCATGGTGTTTTCCCAAAGCCTCCTGTGTCTGCAGCAGGGTGGCACCTCAGAGCCACCCCCAGCAGTGCCTGTGACAGTGAGGTGGAGGGTGTTCATGCCTCTCCTATCCCTCTGAAGTGGGAAAACCAGCAATAGCTGCAGAAATCCAAGCAGCCGCTTTTTCTCCATTAGGCTCCAACCTAAACCCAAACCAAGTGACTCCTTTGGTCTTCATCTGGACAGCAGCTGGATTAAAGAAAAGCCAGAATTTCTCGAGGGGAAAAGAATGTGTTTGCAATGCAAGTTTCACTTGCAGGAGAGAGATATCCAGCCATGTGAAACACAGTGTATTTCCTTTAAAATCAATATATATTCCTCTAAACCTCAGCACCCCCACCTTCAAGCAAACAATTAGTATCCCTGTGTTGACTTGACAAAGAGCTGAACTCAACAGGCACCAAGTGCTGCACTGCTATAGGCAGAGGCCAGAAACAGCACCTAAAGTCTCTGCCTGTCCTGCACTAACCATGTACCCAAGCAGAGGCAAGTTCTCCTGCACATCTACCAGATCTGCTGCAGCTGAAGCTGCTTCACCAAAGGCACCCAGCACAAATCTCTGAAGACCCCTAAGAATTCCTGTGCCCTTTCCTTTCCCTTTTCCTGGCTCAAGTATTCAGTATCTGATGAGTGCACGCGAGGGGTTTTGCAGGGATTTTGCTGCCATTGTAATTTTCTCCTGGCCTTGTGGAAACCTTCCAAACTGTCTGTGGTTCTTCACCTGGGACTGACATGAAGGCTGCAGGAAGCAGAAGAGTCAGGTGAAGCTGGGTGGGTACACAAGACTGCTGTTCCTGGAAGTGCTGTTCCAGTCCTGTGTTCTGCCACAAGGAGAGTCCTGTGCACATCCTGGGCCATGTCCAGAATCACAGGCAGGCCTCAGGCAGGGAAATGAATAAGATATGCCATTTTTAACAGTCAGTTACTTCACATGAAAACATCATGTTTTGCTAAATGCCTGCCTACCATTGTTCCAGTGAAAGGATGTGGAGGAGAAGACTTCCTTCCTGGACACACAACACTCAGCACACCGAGTCAGACCAGAGGCAGTTCCAGTAGTGTCCAATGACAGATGTCCATTACAGGTCCATTTCTGGGGTGTTCCCATCTTGCTCTGAGACTACACAAGGGACCCACAGCACCACCCAAATAATTACATCAGTTTAAAAGGGACTTGCAGGACAGCACAGACGTATTTGCACGTCTGTGGACAAATCTGAGAGAAATCTGGGAGTGCTGGCTACCCAACCCATCACCACCACAAGAATTACACCTGTTGTCTTCTTGTCATCTGAGCCCATCATCATAAAAACCAACACCCTTTGCAGCTGCCAGCTGTGCAGGCCAGTTGAGCTCTGATGTGTTCCCATCCCCTGACAGTGCCAGGCACACAGGTGACATGGGGTGGTGCTGGGAAAAGGATTCACAGCAGCTCAGTTTCCAATTTGTGAGATGTTTTTCTACTTCCCTTTTCCTACTCTATCTGTGAATTTGTGGATGGACAGAGGGGATATCCAGTAGTGTTTGAACTGGGAGAATCTTTCCTTGGCTGGGAGGTACCAAATTATTCCAGAGGTGCCATCAATCTGCCTTTTCTGAAGGCAAGCACACAGCTGTAAGGGCTGCACACACTCACTTGGGCAGGGCAGTTCCTCTTTTTCTATAGTTGAATTCCTTAAAGCACTGGCTGAGTCACTCCAGCCAGCAGCCCTTCAAAGGCATGGTGTGAGAGATGCCAGCAGGAGTGAACCTTCCCCTCCTGCCAAAGCAACAGCTCTGCCAGAGGGACAGGATCTACCAGCCAGCCTGGAAAGGGGCAAGGACTGCAAATAATGCCAATGACTCCCTTTCCCCTCCCACCCCTCTGCCTGGTTAGATGCCACCTTTGAGCTGTCCTTCCCTTCTGACTCAGCCTGCAGCATTCCATCCAAAGGAGTCTGAGGCATGGGCAACTTCTCTGAGTCTGAGAAGGGGCTGCTTTTCTGGAGGGAGATAGGTGTTACATTTGTCAAAATCTGCTTATGATTCAGGGGTAGACAACTTCTACTCGTTTCTACTTACATGCACAGGCCACCTGCAGACAAGACTGCCCCCAGAATTGGGATTGCAAAGCTTATCCTGCCCCTTCCCCGAGGGCTGCAGGCAGGGTGAAGCCCTCCCTTTAGCCCCATCCTGCTCTCCACCAGTGCTGCCACACCAGCCTTACGCTGGCTCAGAAAAACAATCGCTGATTTTATTCAAAAATACAAAAACAAGTCTTCCAGGTAAACTGAACAAGTGCATACAAGCTGGAGAGAGAAATGAATACAGATGAGGTTTTTTTTTACCTCACCTCCTCCCACCAGCGCAGAGAGTTGGCAACATTACATCATCCCACACCCCCGCCCCTCGGATCAAACCCTGCAAAGGCACAGCTTCTGCTGAGGCTGCTGGAAGCAATAGCCATAGGAAAATTAACTCTCTGCTGTACAGGATGCACTTCCCAGTGGCCAGCAGTGACCCAGTGCTGGATTTTGTGGTCAGCTGTTACAGACAGGGATGTCTGAATCCTCAGAGCTGTGCAACCCCAGCAACCTCTGCCTCCAAGTATTTATCTAGCAGAACAAGTATTTTTATAACTGGACAAAGAGTCTGAGTTTGCTCCCAGTCTGTCCCAAATGCAGGACTAAAGATGAGCAAAGAAGCCACCTGATACCTCAAGGGCTAGGCTAACAGTTGTGATAGAGGGACACAATATGACTGAGCAGGATCATCCATTTCCACCCACAGACTTCAATTACACAGAATTGGGTACTGTTAGTGTCAATTTTCCTCAAGCCCCACGTGGCCTTACAGAGCAGCCACTGGCTGAGGCAGAGGTGCAGGCATCTTGTGGAGAGCAACACAAAAGCTTTTCTTTGCAGGAAATGAAAAAGCAAGGAAACAAACATCAGCACTTGCGCAAGGCCCAGACTGGCTCAGACGGAAAATTACCTTGAGACTGTTTGTGTTCCAGATCAATGGATCAGCTGCAGTGCGGGGCAATTAGCACCTTGAAATTATTCAGCAAGCCAAAGGGTGGGAATTTTAAGGGAGATGGTGAGGGAAGGGTGAGAGCAAGTAGGAATAACAATAAATCTTTCTGGACAGAAAAGTCAACGCCTGGCGCTGGCTGAGCGAAGGCTACAGTGCGAATGTGGCTGTTGGATGCTTTTGCAATCAGACAAATGGGGGCAGAGGGAGGTGGAAGGGCTGAAACTTCATCCTGGGAATGGGAATATGGCCTGAACATGAAAAGCAGAGCACACTTTTTCTGTCTACAAGTAAAGATAACTCCCTAGTGATACTATAAGCCGATTTGCCACTGTACCCAGCGCTCCAAGCAAGGCAAAACTACTCTGTATGCAGACCCTCCCTGTGTAAGGTGGGAAGACACAAGGTGCAAACAGGCCACTCAACACTTCAGGCAGGCATCAGCTTGGTTAGGGCTGTGTCCAGGTCTGTGACCAGGCTCAGGACTAGCTCCCTTCAGAGGAGTGAGCATCCTCACAGGGGCTGGGTGGTGATGTCCAACCACGGTCTTCAGCAGCACACACACCTTTGTCATTTGGGATGTTATGAAGATACTGATCTGATTATTCCTGCCACTGTTAGGAACAGGAAGATCTCATTATTTCCTGTGTGCTAACACAGTGCTCACACATATGCAGCATGCCTTACTGTTGCTCTCAGACGGAGGGAGGGAGTGAAGCAGGGATGATGGTGGTTGGCTCCAGTCACAGCCCTTCTTTACACAAATCCCATCTCCAAACATCCAGGAGAAATGAGACATTGCTCAGATGGGCTTTGCTCCCCAACCCCAGGGACAAACAGGAATCCCCTTCTCTTTGTGTGCTGGGGGAAGCACACGTGGCCTTTGCTATGGGACATGGGGGCTTTCTCCACTGTTCCTAAACATGAACCCATAAAACAGTCAGAGAGCAGAGACACAGCTAGGATTAAAGAAACTACAGGAGAAAACCCTGCTCCTTTCCAACAGGTCTCCATGCTTCTATTACTAATTCAGGAAGAAAACCATCTCTACCCAAACAGTTTTCTGTTATTCTATATTCTATTATTATTATGTCTAACCTTAATCTGAGGCCAAGGCAAGCTACTGCAAAACTATTTGAGGCATTGATGGTGTTAACACTTTGAAATCATGCTGATCTGATAAGAAACTGAGAGAATCATGCAAGTAAACAAAGCTGGAGCAGATAAGGACCATGAGAGATAGAACACAGCAGGTATTTAGTGTTGCACTGCCGGACACGAAAGAAACACGCAGACTTTTCAGAAGTAGGTCACAACTATTCAGGCAGGACCAGAAAAAGGTCTGCCTTTTTTTATGCTCTCATTTTTATATATTTTTTAAGACAATCGTGGATTGGTCAGTGAGGTTACCACCTCTACAATTTCACAGGATAGTGACATAGTCTATCATCTTTCTCTGCCTTAGGAGAAAGGAATGAAAAACAATTCAGAAGTTCAAAACAATCTAGGCCGGTTACAAAAACAAGGACTGTGTTTATAGAAAATGTATGAGAAATTCTACTACAGAAGTAAAATCATAGAACACTGCAAAAACTGGGGCGACAGTTTAGTGCTGGGAGGAGGGAGGTGAGGAGCAATGCCCAGCACAGTCCCCACAGCCCAGTGCCAGAGCTGTGGCAAGGCCTGCAGAGCAGGCAGCATGGGGAGGGGAGGGAAGGCAGCCTGCCCCTGCCACCAACACTGCAACCTGTGACAAGGAACATCACAGAGCAGGATGTGAGCGCTGCTGCTCATAGCTAGAATCTGGGCATTAACATTTCATCACAGTGCTTCCTTCGTCAGGATATAGAGAAGGAGGTGGAGCACAGGCTAGAAACCATGGATAAAACCAGCCAAGAGGGGTTAGCTGCAAATGAAGCAAACAGGACACAGAAGGGTTTCTTCTTGCCTCTGCATAGTTGGATGAGGCTTGGCAAAACTTGAGTCCTCTCTGCATTGCCTATAGATAACATTGGTGTTTCTGAGACAGTCAGGCTTTTGAGTAATCCAGTGCTAAGTGCCATCGAAACAGCAGCATTAGTAGTAATTAAAAATGAGATGCTTTCAACACCGGGCAGTGTACTTTGGAGGCAGCCAGTTCACCCAAACAGGATTAGGACAGCTCAGGATTCCACATCTTTATTCCCACCCTGGGATCAGTGCAAACAGCCTTGAAAGAAACAGGCACAAAATTCCCTTATGTCAAGATGGTTCTGAAGTGGAAATGTATTTTTCCCCTGTTTCTCCAGAACAGCCACGATAAACATAAATATGGAAAGAGACTGTCACTGGAAAGCAGGAGACTCCCTTGGAATGAGAAACATGACTCCTTTCCCTCCAAATTGTTATAACTTTGAAATTAAGGGTCTTTCAGGCAAAGGTATGGGCAAAGGAATCCCAGTTCCTCCCTAGTGTGCACAACAAGGCAAACAAAGAACAGCAAAGAGCAGCACACACCCAGTGCCAGCCTTGTCTGGGCTGCAGAGAGAAGGGCACTTTCCCCTGGGCTGCAGTTCCGCTCACAGCCAGCAGGGGCGCTGCTGGCTCCCGCTGGGATGAGTCCCCCAAGCCTGCAGGGGGCGCTGTGGCGCGGGCTCGGGGAGCACACGGTAATGGCAGCCAGGTGGAACAAATGGCGAGGATTGTCCACAGCTGTGGCAGGAACGGCGTGCTGTCCCAGCAGGCAGGGAGCACAGAGTTACAGTCTAGTAAAAACCCAGAGTAGTGGCAGAAAAAAACGGCCGCGGCTGGGCAGCAGCGGCCTGGGTCCCGAACAGGGCCAGGAGAGGCTCCCCTGGAAGTGCAAAGAGGCTCGGGGATGCCAGGGTTTCCCCTGAGGCACCCCAGCAGATGGTGAAGGGCCCTTTGTTTGGTGAGGCAGGGCGTTAAGGAGGTCCCAGTGCAACAGCTGCTCTTAGGAGCAGAGCTCCACTCAGGGAGAAAGAAAGGCAGCAGGAGACAGAACTCTGCAGTGGTGGTGAATTCTCCCCACAGCACCCACAGCCTGTCTCCTCTCTGAATGCTGAGAGAACGCGAGCGGCCGAGGAGCTGCAGCCAAACCCTTCTCCCAGCCCGACTCTCGAGGTATCTCTGCTCCTCCAGAAACCCCCCAGCTAAGAGGGCAGCCAGCCACACCCTTCCTGGGGAAACTTTATGTCTGTCCTAAGTACCTGGTCGTTATTTTCTCGTAGCAACAAAAAAATAAAAAACGGAGAAAATTCTCTAAGAGGAGGAAACAAGAGGAGAACTCCTAAACCCCAATACCCACACAGACCTTGAACAAGCACTTTACTGCATAGGTGAAAATACCCTGTGAAAGTAGTTTTTTTCAGGGGAAAGGGAGTGGTAAAGAACTCCCTGACAACTTATTTGTGGGAAATTAGAGATAAAACCGAAATATAAAAAGGAAACCAGAACGGTTTAAGTGGGAAACCTCCAAAAGGATGAAGCAGTTGGGTTGTGGTGGTCTAGTAGCACACAAACACGAGATGTAGTTGTGTGCGTCTCCTCTAGAGAACACGTAAGCACACAGCCCCATTTTCAGGGAGTAGCAGGCTTGTAGGACAGACAGTTTGTCTTCAGGCCACACGTGTGAGTTGGCATCAGAAGCATTTGTCCCCTTTTTGACCCCAGCAAATCTGTTCATTCTATTTGTGCATTTTTGATCTGTAACCCACAACAGAGGTTTTTGGCACTGATGCTGGAAGGTCAGGAAGGATCACACAAGAGCAAGTCCCAGGCACAGAGCACTCACAGAGCATAATCCATCAGCTGCCTCCACCAGGAATTTGCTATGTTTTGAATTCAAAGAATCTCTTTCGAAAACAAAAAACCCACTCAGGCATTCATGCCAAGATGGCAAGCTGGCGGCTCAGAGCTGGTGGAACAGCACTGGGAGGATCCCACGTTCAGACAGGGCAGCCAGCTTTACAGAGATGCTCAGCTACAAGAGCTGTGAGGAGCTCTGGTGAGAGGAGATGGGGAGTGGGATGGATGGGGTGAGATGGAAAAGGCAGATTCATGCAAGAAGATAACACTCTCTGAGAAGAGCTTTGCTCCTGCCTGGCACTAAGCACACTGCTGGGCAGCCTGTTTATCAGCACTCCTGCCTGGAGCAGGACAAAGCGCCTACAGAGCTGATGGGGAGCTAAGAACCATTCCCTGGATTTCCGTCTCCCTCCAAGGACTGTAAAACACATTTCAAACCTTGGACCCTTCTTCCCTCAGGTGCCAGTGAACTGATGATTTCTGGCACTGTTTTGTTGAAGGATTCAGTAGGAGAGTGCAGGACATGTACCAGAAAACAGGAGGTTCAGCCAGGAGGACAACCTTGGTCCTGAGCCATCATAAAACAAATCAGATGATGTTGAGGAACAAGAGACAACTACATGATATTAACGGATATCAACAGCACAGGGAAAAACACATCAGATGATGCTACCAAATGCACATTCTTTTCAAGAGCTCCCAGGTAAACTCACGTATACATGTTGGATATCCAAGAAGATGCTGTGGGAGAAGGTGGAGGAAAGCTACAGGGATGGGTTTTCAAACAATAAAAGAGCACCAGTCTGGAAGAGATGGCACTTGAGAGTTCCCAGCACTGCTGTTTCTAAAGATTTAATTCCCAAATGTCTGAAGAAGATGAACACATGGGCCAGGAGCTTCCCCTTGCACAAGGTAGGCGTATATTTAAAGAGGCAGTAGCAGAGAAGAGCTGTGTTGTATATTCCCCACTGGAGACAAACCATGGCATTCTGGTTTTCAGTGCTCAGGTTTAAAAAAAAATCTCCCAAACATGACACTTCATGACCGCTCATCTCACTAGCCAGTACCAGGGGATTTTATCATTACAATTACTTCATCACAGGATCAGCTCTCCTGTAGCTTCACACCCCACGGTGAAGGACTGCCTTTCCTGGGAAGGGATAATCCCCACAGGATAAGGGCATTTTGGAGAGTAGGCACACACCTCCCAATCTCCTCCAAGCACACTATTTATTGAACACACACAATAGTGACAATACAAGAAATAAGTATGATGGTGATTTTCCCTGGATGGAAAACAGCATCTTCTCCCCTCTGGAGGCTCACCTTCAGGCTGTTCTGGGTGTAAACAAGCAGGTGCTCCTCTGGCCACAGTGGGTGAAACGTCACCACTCACCCACTCACATTCTGGCACGTGAATAAACTTCCCTGCAGTTTGTGTTCCTCAGTAATCCTGCAGTAGTAGTCATGGTGACAAAACTGGGGTCCTTGGCAACACACCAATGATGCTGCAAATCTACAATGACTAATCCTAAAAGCCTAATTTACAGAAGTCATTTAAATGCTTAAAGATATGCAGGTCACTGCAGGGGGCAATTTCATGGCTATGGCATATCTGGTGGTGAAACAGTTGTACAGGAGGATCTTCTGGCCATAAAATTAAGTGGATTTTTAATGCAAGAGGTAGACTAAAGGCCTTTAAAGGAAAGCACAATTTAAACATAGGCACAATAACAAACCCAGCTGATTTCCAGTCAAAGAGCTGGTCAGAGCTTACAGATGAAACAGTGTTTTAAATAACAATCCCACACAACAATATCACTGATACAGTACTCCCTGGTTCATTTGTACCTATTCAGAATGTAATGAATGCTTTCCTCAACACATCTTGCCCATAAGCAAATAAAACCATGATACAGCAGAACCAGCTCCCCAGACTGGCCCCATTAAAAGCACACTGAGGACCCCCAGTGCAATGGTTTCCAGCTTTCCAAGGACAGCCAATGGTTCATTATCTGCTCCATGCTGGCTGCCCTGTGCATTTCCCACAGGGCAGCATGTGTGGGACAGTGGATCTTGTGACCTGTTCAATGTTTCAGACCTCCAGCTTTTTCCTGGCACTCAAAGATTTATGGTCCTGTCTTCAATTAATATGCTGCTGTTGTCACCAAGGGAAGTGCACCAAAGCCAGTGTATTGCTCTAACTGTGCTTGGCTGGACCAGCAAGGCAGCAGTAAATCCACTGCCTCTTTTTTTCCACAGCTTTTACATTTTTCCTCTCCAACTGTCTGCCACCTGTGATCTGACACACAAGGAAATGGACAGTGGTTTCTACTCACACGCACCTCAGCAAAAAGCCCTGGTATAGGCTCTCTCCCTGTCTTTATACAAATACAGGAATAAGCACTGTACACTGTATCTTACCTCACAGAAAGCAAATGATGCTAGCCTGAGTCTGTAGAGTCCTAAATCTGTAACCCAGAGTGCTAAACAATTACCACTCACCTAATTTGCTGTGGTTTTGAGTAAGCATCCACATCACTCAGTAACTACCAGAAACAAGCATCAACACACAACCAGGTTAAAACATCTGATCACACAGGATATGATTTCTATGTCCTGATCCACAGTTTTAACCCAGTACCCACTGCCCTTCCTACAAAGGCATCTTCAAGCAGAAAGGCTTCCTGCATGTGACCAGGAGCTGGGACATGAAGCACATTCATGTGGCAGAAAGTAGGCTGCTTTAGTTAAAAGCAAGCAGACAAAAATATTTGTTGGGTAAAATCTTAGTTCTGCTCATGAGGATTTCCCCCTTACTAAAACTTGACACAATGTACCTTGCCCTTGTCATTGCAGCTAACATGTAGCCAACATGTACACAAAGCATCATTGGTTCTCTTCATTAGTTTGTCAACATTTCTGTTCCTGCAGAAGAAATCGAGTTTAACTAGGAGTTACATGCACTCCCACTTCATTCTGTTGCTGTAATAAAGCAGTAGCAACAACAATAACAACGATAGCTCCTAATGACTTCTTCTGCACCTTCAAGAACAAAACGTGTCACTTGATGTACATAATGCCTGTGTGGATGCAATTGCAAGATGCTTCTTGCATAAATTCATGTAAAACAAATGCTCTGTAAGTCTTGAAGACAGACTAAATCTTTGCTCTTCTGAAAAACAGAACTTCTTGCTGATTCCATCTGGGGATTGAAACAGTGATTCTGGAGGGCTTGGACAGTTCTTTCCTCACCTGTTATGCCTGCAATCGAACCACTGACCACTGTTCATTAACAGGATGCATCTGCTGTAGTAACAAACCTGAATATAGATTTATGCCATTGATACTGGCATCACAGTCTTAGTGCTTAGCTACTGAACAGTACCATGACTTCTCAATAATGAGGAACAGAAATGGCAGTGCTTTACATCAATTACAGCACAAGATGGGAGTCCAAACCCTGCTTTCTGAATCCCTGAGCTTCACCCCTGGTGATAACATGTCTACTACCTTCCCCCAGCACTATTATGAGGCTTTAATTAAAGCACTCACATAATTCTGTCATACATTATGTTATGTACAATATTGTAAAGCTCTGTGCAGACTGAAATCCTGGATATAAAGAGGTTTTCTGCTCATGGATCTTTCAGCCAGCACTATTTAGGCTTCTGTTGTCCCAATCAAGAAACTTTGCTGGGTCCCTATCAGTGGTGCAGCTCACTGCTGATGTCTGGGTCACCTCCCTGCTGCTCCTCAGCAACCTGTCATGCTCCTTTGTGTCAGGGGGACCACAGCTGTCACCCACCATGTGCAGAGCATCACAGCTGATGTCTGCTTCTCACCCCAGAGAGGCTGCCACTGCCCTCAAGCCCTGGCCAAGGCACTTCCACCGTGCAGCACTGCTCAGCCTGGGCTGCCCACTCTGCCTCTGGAAATGGTTCTCCAGGTTCTGCACAGCCACATCGATGCTGTGCTACAGAGAGGAAGGGCAAACCATTGTCTGCATCACACCTGGGCCAGCTGTGGGCATCCTGGGGTGCCCATTTCTGCAACTGTAGCTGGACTGAGCATTTGGGCATGATGGCAGGTCCTGCTGGCAGTTCAAGGGGAAGCTTAAGGATGGAAAAGGCAAGATACTTTTAGCTGCAGCTCAGGTACAGGAGAACAACTTCCTGTGAAACACTGCCTATGAAGCTGTCAAGTTTTCAATGTCTGCTGCAAAATCTAATCCCTGCTATGCTTTATGCTCAGCTTCTCCTGAAACCCAGTGTCTGCCATAGACATTTGAAGCTTAGCTGAACAAAGCATTGGGATAGAGGCTCTATGGACCGATGGCATGGTCAGTGGCGTGTGCAGGGGGGTTGACTTGAAGAGGGATTTACCATTTCTGAAACTCCAGTTAGAAGAAAAAAAATCAAGAGTGGACAAGAAAAAGGATAAAAGACAGAAAGGGTTGCTGTGCTACTTAGAGGACTTGTAAGCTCTTCTCAACATCTGCAGAAGGGGTTGAGTCCAGAACCAGAAACCCTGGGATGATGCTTGTTAAATGTTTCAATGAATTGGAAGTTATCTTCCAGTATATTTTTAGTTGGCACCAACAGACATTACATAATGACTATTATATAAACGGCACTACAGCTACGAACACTGTCTTTCAGGCTTTTTATTTGTTTTTTTATCTTTCTCTCACCCTCTTTTCCTTCAAGATCTTCTCCTTAGTGAAGGATTGATCAATAATTGCACTTTCTATCAAGTGAGGCAGGCAAATCCTTAAGAGAAAAAACAAATGGAGTAAAAATATTGCTACTAAGCCTGTGAGCGTTTCCCTCTTGCCCAACCTCAAACGGAATTAACTATTCCCAGAATAGAAATTCCACTAAGGCTTCTCTGTAGTTTAAAGGGACAGGCTGTGATTCTGTGCAGACACTAAATTTCTCAATGCTGTTTTTTTCTCTATTTCACAGTGATAGTTCAGAAGACAAAAATAAGCAAGTGGGAGAGAAGCACTACATAAGAGATGCTGAGGAAAAACTGAAGGGTTTTTTTTAATCTGCTGATAAGACCATTGCCCATTGGTGCTCCTTTAAATCTTCTTTGGCATATTTTTATCTTTTCTTCTTAACAGCCATACTGGCAGAGCAACAAAGACTTTTGCTTCCATACTATGTGCTACATGAAAAAGGGAAGAAAGTTTCCAGAAGCTTGAAATATTTCCTCTCCAACACTTCCTATCTCTGAACCTAAAAGAGAGCCAAAGCAGGCACACTGCCTCTGAATGCAGAAATAAAATCAGTTCAGTAGCACACCACAAGCTCCCATATCACATCACCCTATCAGCTTAGGCAAGGGCCCTCTGTGCTTCTGTAATCCCAGCACAGAGCTTCCCTGACAAACAGCACTACCAGGACTTCTGCCTTTCTCATGCTGGTCCTCTAAAACAAATGAGCTGATTCCAGGAAGAGCAAGAGACATAATCTGACAAATAATCTCTTCTTTGCTAGCAAGCTGCTCCCTTCTGTTGTTTCTCTCTTCCACCTCCCCAAACCTGGAAATGCCACTCATGCTCTCCTGACCTATAAATAAACCAAACCCTGAACTATTTAGATGGGAAGGCAGCGTGCTGTGCACTTCACTGGTGTCACACACAGGAACAAAAACAACCCTGGGAGAGTGGAGAAATAAAAAACACAAACAAATGCAGCTACTTGGAGAGCACTATATCAGCTCAGGGAGAGACTTCTTGGCTTTAAAAGCCATTGCAGCACACAACTGACCCCACTATTGACAATGGTGCTCTGAAGGCAGCGATTGCAGCCCACTATGGAAGGGGAAAAGGAATAGCATACGAAAACTTACTGAATGTTCTAAGATACATTATTACATGGGGAATACTGCCTTGTTTTGTGGACTTCTGCCACCTAGCTATTATGATCTTCAGCAGTTAACCTCAGAAAGAGGAAATTTGCTGGAAAAGCTGGCTTGGGAAATTGTTTTGAGCTGTGACTTCTTCTGCAGGTAGTCTATGCTAACCACAAGGAATACAGTCCATTTGTCATTCAGGACTGAAAATATTAGGAGAAACAAGTGTCAAAAGCAGGAGGTTTACTTGCATTTGTCATAGATTTCTCCTCAATTCAAACCACTAAGGGATTTTACAATAACCAATCACTTGTAGCACTGAAAAATAGCAAACACACATTTAACTGAGACAAAGCTTCATGGAGAAAGCTTCTTTCTCAGGAGAAAGACTCCTAGCTCATTTCAAACTCCTACCTGCTGAGCCTCCAGCCCCAGGTGCTTGGGATAAAGGCCCTTGATATGGCAGCAGTGGTGTTGCTGCTGAGCGCCCTTCTCAAGATCAAAGCTCTGCAGGCAAACATGGCACAACTGCTAAATCCCTCGTTAAGGAACCCTTTGGCACGGCTGCACTCAGACAGCAGTAGCTTCCTCATGCATGTATGCAAAGCAGGGGGAAAAGGCATCCTCAGGAATCTACAGCTGAACAGATGGAGGGGCACTGTTTATCCAACACGGACTGCAGTTGCTGCTGCAGCACTTGTGCCAGAGTGGCAGCAAACAGCCTGTCCCTAGACAGCGCAGCCACAATGGGAAGTGCGCCTGGGGGTTTTCCTGCCTGGTGGAAAG
This sequence comes from Drymodes brunneopygia, assembly GCA_013400955.1. Lineage (NCBI taxonomy): Eukaryota > Metazoa > Chordata > Aves > Passeriformes > Petroicidae > Drymodes > Drymodes brunneopygia. The sequence goes on from VZTZ01023862.1 coordinate 118,009, forward strand.
AAAAGGATGTTTAATTTAAAAGGAAGGGAGCAGCATACAGACTATGTCAACTTGTAAAGATCAGGTTTCACTCTGACATACTCAAATTTTGGCCAAGGGAAACCAGCTGGGCTTTGCAAGGTCATCTCAGTGGACCCAAACATGCATTCCCATTCCCACCCAGCCTCTCTGCACATACCTTTGCGACAGCCTGACATACCAAACCTCTCTCCTGGGAGAGGAGCAGGGTTATCCCTCACAGCCTTGAGGCATAATGTACTGAGGTTCAATTCCATGGTGTTTCTGAGTTCTTTGGTTTCTTACTTTTAAGACTTCCAGGGAAGTGCATACAACGGGACTGTGAAGAATCCTACTAACCAGCTGCATGTCCAAGCACAAGCCTCTGCAAACATGCTGCTGCTGCCGTGCAAAAAAAAAAAAGCCAACTCCATTGTAAAGATTGTTCCACTGGATTTAAGATGGAATTAAAACATATTTAACTCATATAAGTAATATGTATTAAATTTAAGAATAAAATAAGAAGTCTCAGATCAGCAAAATATGAGCCATTAATCAAACAGACACTCTAAAAGACTTCACTGTGAAATCTCCAGTGATTAGCTATGGGCCCTCAGCCAAGGAGGCCTGTGAGCTCTGTTTCACTGACATGTATTTTTAAACAACCTCCAGCAAAGAGGAGCTCCATTTGGGGCACAGAATACCAGCTTTGGGGGCTGGGACCAGTGTCTGCCACAGATCATCTTGCAAAGCATCTTACTGGATCCCAGTTCTCCATCTAAAAGACTATGCCCTTCTCCTAATTCCTGCCTAGCTTTTACAACAGAATCTGCAGGGCATAACCACCTCCTTCTTACACTTACACAGTGCACTGCTGTCCCTGTTTGGTGATGAGAGCTGTGTACATCTGTAATATACACCATGAAGACAAAAAAACCACAGCTGAAAGATCTTCAAGGTAAAATACAGCCAGTCTACGGCAGGACCAGTTAGCCCTATCATTCCCAATTGTATTTAATGCATTACCTGAAATCTCCCAGCAATAGAGAGCCTGCAGCCTCTTTAATAGGCTATTGATTACATATATTGCACAGTCCATGATGCAAACTGCTAGAAGCATCTCTCAGACTGCATTAACATCACCTGCAGCTCCAGGTATGCCAAAATCTGCCTGGGCTAGGTAAGGAGAGCTGACATTTCCTCAACCTAGCGGCCCCTGCCTACTTGTGCTGAGCACAATATGTATTAACTTCTCTGTTTGCAAATGCCCAGAATGCTCCAGAGACAAGAGTTTACACTGGTAGCAAACACAGAATTAAGCTGACAGTTTTAAAAGATTAGTAAAATGTTGCTTTCCATTCAAATTAGGGGGAATAAATGATTATTTATAAGCAAAGAACTTCTCCCACAGAATGTTTACTCTATCCTGGAAAGCATCAAGAGGTATCTGCATTACTGCAAATCCTCATCAACAGAAATGCAAATATTTAGAAAGAGGGAGAAACAGAGCAACAAGATGATCTTTTCCTTCCAACCCAAACCATTCTATAATGGAAAATAACACCAGTTAAAAGGTTCTTCAGATTGGTCTGTATGAAAGAAAAAGGGCAAGCAGTGCTCATCTAAACTCTGCCAAAGCAGTAACCACTGAAAAGTTGCAAAAGCCCTGCAGCATGGGGGCCAGGACAGGGGCCCTGAGGCTGCCCAGTGCTGGCCCCAGTGGGAGCCCAGTGAAGCAACCACTGCTCAGCTGGAGCAGGCAGCAAACTCACTCTTCTGTCCTGTCAGAGCCACCACTTCCCTCCCTGACAGTGACAGTGGGGGTTCAACCCCACAGTCACTTCTGCAGCTTCTCGAGATCCTCAAGCAGAACAAGGCACAGCCCAAAGCATGACTGGAAGGGCCAGTTATTGTGCCAGAAACAACACTGTGGCTTGGCTTCTACCTGCCCACCCTGCAGGACATACCAGATGGGGAAAGGAAAACCCTACAGAGGAAGGTGAGGTGCTAATTATAAAAAAAAAAAAAAAAGAGAGCAAGCAGAAGAGCAGCATCAAGATATTCAGCATGCCTGACCAGCTGAGAGTTAGTTGATATAATATGCAGTTTGGTTTTAAATGCTTGCAGGATGCAAGTTTTTAATCTAAGTTTTTACTGACCACTTGCACCAAATGGAGCAGAAACAGCTGTGCTCCAAAGGGCCCAGCACTTGTTTCCAAGAGGTGTTTCTTGCCTCATGAGTTTATATTTCCATCTAATCCAGAGAGACCATGGATATAAGCAAAAATGCATTCTGGCTGCTTTCACAGCATGAGAAGCAAAGGAGAGCAAAGAAGGTAAGTAGAAACAAGAATAGTTTAAATTCATTTCTGCAGGCATAATCCAGGAAGTGCAAAGTGGAACTTCACCATATATTGCAGGCAATCAAAAGCAAAAGTCAGCCCCATGACAGGGCTTAGCAGCGACTCAAGCTCTCACACAAAGAAACAAACCAGACACCTCCAGAATAAACACAAGTTCTGAAAGGACTGACTGGAGAGAGATGATGGATGTCCCAGAGAAGGAGGCTTGCAGAGTGATGCAGACTAACACCCTGCTCCCCAGCTTTACCCTCTCAGTCTGAGCTGGTCAGTCTGAGGGCAGAGAGGCACACAGCTTGTCAGGGACTGAAATGGTTCATGCCTTTAACATTGTTATGAAGGAGTTCTGCCCATTATAACAAAGACTGTATAAAGAAGCAACAACCAGAGAAGCCTCCTTGAAGCTGCCTGACTGGAACTTTGGACTCTAAGTTAAGCCACTTAGATAAGCTAAAAGGGACACTATTGTTCAGTCATCTCAGGTCTAGGGGGAAACAAACAGGGCTGAGGGAAAGGAATGCATCCATCAGAAAGCCAAACCCAGCAGCTGCACTGAGAATCATCTCTCCTGGTTTTGGGGTGGGGGAGACCACAGCCCACAGAAGCCAGGTTTATCCAGCCTCCCCCTGAAATGAGAGGGGGAGAAGGAGGTTTTGGGTCCGTGGTGTAACCTCTGCTCAGAGGCACTGAACACCCACCCTCCCTTACACAAACTGGCCCAGCTGTGGAACCCCCAACCCCACAGGTCACATCCATGGGACATTCCAGTGAGAGGCAGATGAGGGGGTGTCAAATCCATCAAAGACCCCCCCAAAGCACTCCCCAGACTCATTCCTGAGGCTTTGCACCACAGGACTGTATGTGATGCAAAATGATGCAACAGATCCAGAGTCTGCTGCAAGAGACTGGCCCCTGCCCCAGGGCATGTACTGGGGCATTCCCACCTGGCCTGAACCAGTATTCATCCATTGGATTCTGTGCTTTTTGTGGGACCTTCACCACCAAGAAGACCAGCTGGAGAGGATCAATGGAACATCATTGGGATCCACAGAATGGTGATATTTTCTTTATTCTGTCTCTCCTTCTGTCCCCCTACCTCTTTTCTAATTTCTCTTCCTTTTTGTCTCTTTTCCTCTCCCTCTCATATTTATTATTAAATAAATCCCTTTATTTAACTAAATAAAAATACTGCTGTCCTTGGCCTATGGTCTCATTTGCACCTTAATTCGGGTGGAGGCATTTTTAATAACTTTAAAACTGGATCATGACACAGCCCCAGCAGTAACCTCACACCTTCAGCTTAGACTCCTGTCTTCAGGCTGTCCTCCCCAGCTCTGTTCTCAAAGTGCTGCCTTGACACAGCTAACCTCTAATTTGTGAGAATTAGAACTGGACCTAGAATTGGGTCCTAGAAATAAAAGGATAAATGACTTTTTCAGCTCTGCTGTGCCCCACTGTTGTTGTGAAATGCATGAGACAGCATGGTATGAAAGAAAGCATAGAAGAGAAGCATCTTGCAGAACAAAGCCATTGTGTTTGTACTGGACTAGTATGACCTCTTCCTTAGAGTAAACAAATCTAGACTTCTGAACCAGATATAGTTAGAGATGACTCTCCACTCCCAGAACCCCCAACTGACCCTGAAGATGAAAGAGAGCAAGAAAACACTAAAGATGGGGTTGTTGCATCCCCATCTCTCCCAAGTGTGGCATGGATGATCCTTCAAGCAGGTAAAAGCAATCTGCACTTGAGTTAATCATTAATAAACTACTTATTTGTTTATTAAGCTTTTATACACGTGCCCTTGATGAAAAGGCTGATCCTTCTTCTCAGTATTGTTGGACATTACCTGTATGTTTTCTCCATAGGGTCAGATCCCAGGACAGCCTGGAATTTAGGAGCTATTATCTATGCTTGGAAAGCAATACATTCATCATCAGTCAGGGATCAATGCTCTACAGTAGTGCTCAGTCTCCAGTGGGAACAGCTCATCCTGCAATGCTGCAAACCAAGTGAAGAGCTAATGCACGTGCCTGAGCCCCTCAGTGAAGGTTAAAAACCCATTTGGCACCTGGTGCTGAAAATGGTGGTTCCTTGCTGACAACCCACAAATCATCATCCTGCAGCCTGCTTTACTCAACCACTCTGGCACCGTAACTGAGGATTTATTTTACACATGAAAATGTTTAAAGTGGTGCAATATTGAGCGCTCTGCAGGTGGGAGGCTGCCAAACAGAGGTTGTCACAGGCAGGGACACAATCCAATTTATCATGGAACCAGTATTTCCATCCCTGCCATTTGCTTTATTTAGTCTCCAGCTTCCCACAGCGGGAAGGACAGGACTGCCTGCAGCCCCAGCCACAGTCACCACTGAGCCAGGTGCCACCCCAGTGCCAGAGCTCTGGGCACTGGAACAGAGCTCAAAGCAGCAGCCTGTAATGATGCACCTGAATGCCTCAAGAGGCACTTACAAGAGGAGGTGAATTAGCACAGGCAAACCCAGTTAACCACGGGCAGTTTCAGTACCAGTTAAACAAAATGCTCAGAAACAAACCAGTACAACTGCCATCGTGGGCACTGAAAGCTGCTGAAAAACTGCAATTGTATCAGAGCTTCATGGCCTGCTGCACATGCTGCTGCTCTAGGGCCAGGCCACCCTCCTGCCACAGGCACTGCAAATGCAGCTGGCCTTTTCCAGTGCCCTGAGCTGATCTGAATGAAAGGCACTGTTTCCTGTCTGGCAGGTACTTGCTGCCTTGAGCATCCTCGTGGACAGGGCAAAGAGTGACTGCTCCAGGTGGCTGCTTTCTGCTCACCCACAAACCCAACATCCACCAGCCTGTTCCTCCTCCTTCTCTTCCCACCTCTCCACCCCAGCCACCCTCTACAGCTCAAACCCTATCATCTCCTCCTATTCTCCTTGTTACAATGTACATCTTTACTCTTTTTGTCTCTTCTTGTTCTCCCCACTGATCTCCTGTACCTTTTCTTCCCTGACACTGGATCTATCCCCTCACCCAACCAGCCTGTCCATATCTCCATCATTGCTGCCCTCACATTGTCTCCTTCAATCTCAGACTAATCATTTATACCTTTATTCTGCTTCTTCCTCTGATTTATACTGGTAACAGCAGGGTCAGAAACCTCCCTTGCTCCTGCACATCCCTGAGGATCTCTGCTCCCTGTTGCACCACTGAGGCCCTTCCCCACAGCCAGGGGTAAAGCATCCTCTGCCAGCATGAGCTGCACTAAAGACTGCAAAAAACCCACCAGGCACAAGGTGTCAGAGGACTAGAACTAGTCAAAAAAAGAAACTGTCAATATTTTGCAGTATTTCCTTCCAGGCTGCTCCTGAGAATGCCTTAAACAAAATAAAAAATACTTGAAGAAAGCGATGGCATAACCTCCCCCCAGGTTACCAAATCTCACAGAGATTTAGTCAAAGACCATGGGCATTTTACTGGGAAATGCTGGCAAAGTTACCAGAAGGCTGAACTGTCAGCCCCACCTAGAGCAAGTGTTAAACTTTTGCTGACACAGTTCATTATCTTGCAAAACAAATTGTCCCAAGTGAACTGTGACATTAATGTGTGTGATTCTCCAGTTGTTCAGGCTGTTAATATATAAAATGTATTAGAAGTAAGGGTAGAAAATAGCCTTTGCAAAATATTTTTCAGACCATTAGTTGATAGAATTTTCTACACAATTTCACTCTCGCTTTTCTGAGTACAAGTGCCTTCTCCTTATTAAGTGTTTTCCAACCTGCTAAGCACGATGTGTTTTCAGAGTGTATCACACAAAGTGTATCAGTGACTCCAGCTCTTACTCCACTATTTCACCCAGCTGGAGAAGATCAGGTCCAATAAGGTTTATATTGACAAGCACCTGCCTTGTTTCACTCACCTCAAAGGAAAAAGGCCAAATCAGCCTTACTCTCTAATCCACCAGTATTGTTAGAAGTGAAGAAAGAAGCTGGGAGAAAAACAACAGATTATTGCATATCTATCACTGTAGAAATTATATTATTGTCACTATTCAGCAACTGAACTTAGTCACACAGATCAGAAAGAAAGCCCTTTTCTGTATGGGAAATTGGTCACATTAAGCCTCTGCCTTTTGCTTATCTTGGCAGTAAGAACTTTTCTGCATTTTTGTTCAAACCTTTCCTGTCACCTAGAACCTTTGAGCTGCAATAGCCACGTGGAAAAAAAGTACTTGGTAAACACACATGAGCCTTTCAGATTTTTGCTTCCTGGACCACATGACTATCATTCTTTATGCTGTGGCAGAGGTTAGGAGATCTAGTAACAGACCAGAGACCAGCTGCCTTGAGCTCACTGCAGGAAAAGAAAGAAGAAACAGAAAAATCCAAACCCATGTAAAGCAGCAGATGAAAAACAGTATTTAACTCTTTTCCTTTATGCAATTTTCCATTGAGTGCTTTCAAAGTACCACCTTTCCATTTTCAAACAAGGAACCAGACTGCACCTTATGTCAGGAACCCAGCTAATCAAAGCTGACAACAAAAGTGTCCCAGTCTACAAGAATCCATCAAAACCCTACTGAACTCAAGCACAGGAATCTCTATAGAACAGGCTGTTTTTTCCCTAGTAAATTCCCCTCCAGAAATTTCTCAGCTGAAGCAACTTTTTAAAGCAGCTGGGTAAGGACTGAGACTTGGTGACAAATCCCGTGTGAAACACTGCAGAGCTCTGCTAGGAGTACACCCTGCCTTGTGTCCTGTGTGAAGGAGCCCTGCCCCAAATCGAGTGTCCTGCACTGCCCACAGAGCATCAGCGCCCTTTGTCACAGAACCCAGGACACACCCAGCCACCCAAGGACACTCCTCTGGGGAGAAAACATCTGCTGATGCCCTTCTCCTCCCCACTGGGAAGAGCCAGGCTCATCCAACTGCCTCGCCTTTCCTCACTTCTAGGGGGCAGGACAGGAAGGGATCCTGTCTTTTGGATATTTAAGCCATGTTCAGCACATAAGGGGCTTGCTAAAACCCAGCTCAACATGCTTAAAATTAAGCAGGTGCAAATGCCTTAAAGATGCAGCCATTACTCCACAAAGAGCCATTAAACCTCCTGCTCTCAAGAGCATTTTCCTTTGGGGTCAGTGAAGGACACTCTGCAGTTCCTTTGAACTTCATGTTTATGAGATGCACAGATTGCACTTTTGAAAGCAAACTGGTTTCAGTTTGTGGTTTCCTTTCATCCAAATGGGTGGTAATCTGAGACAACTGGGGAATCCTTCACGGATTGCCCTTGATTCTTTGATACATAAATACATTTCCTTGTAAAGAAAGGTACATACAAGCCACTAAGACCAGGCACATTGTGGCATGTTGGGAGCACTCATCTAGGTCAAGAATTTGTTTATACAAATTCTAAAAATGAATTTTGGGGTGAAGTGATCTTTGCTCTGTTTGGAACATGAAAAGCCATGGTAAACATCCATCAGAGCAGGCACTCCTGTCTGCTACAAACAGCACAGAGCTTCTTTGAGAGGCTACTTTATTTTTGCTCACTGACTCAAATGCAAGAACAGGCATCTTATATGGTCCACATAAATTCTCATCCCACTTCTCCAAAAGCTCAATTCTAACTTTTTAAAAGAAACAAAATAAAACACCTAATTCACCAAACTTAAAACCTGAGGATTTCAGCAGTACAACAGTATTCAAGAGGTCAGGACACAAGCTGCCATCCAGCTCCTGAGGATTCCCTACTCAGCTGGGCTTACCTCACTTATGGATGTCAGTGCCCATGTGTGAGCTGCTTCTTTAACTCACCAGCTACAGAAAAACTTGGTTTAGTCCTGGCAGATATAGTGAAAATCCAATATACTTTTCAGTTTAAAGCTAGAGTTTAAGGACAGGTTTCTGAAAAAGAAGAGCTAAAGATGCCTTCTCTTAAACCTCTCCTGTATATCTGAATAAATATATACCTATACAAATATAGGTATATACACCAACACACACAGGCTTTATATATATATTTATATATATTTAAATTGGCAACTCCCAAGTACACAAGTTCAGCTCAAAGCATTTCAGTAAACAAACATCTTAACCAAGCCCAGGGAAGCAGAAGAGAAAAACAACTGTGAAATAAATACCTCGCAGATACAGTTACCTTAGCAGGGCTCCAGAGATTAACAGTTACTTAGTGCTTGCAATCTGCTCAGCAATGTGAAAAACACAAAGATAAAGAAATCAGGTTTCTGGGGACCCTCCAAGGGCTTGTCAGCCACAATGCCTGTGCTGCGGACACTGCCAGCCCTTGAAAAGTCACCTCTCACATTTTATCAACCTCTTCAATTTAATGTACTCCAAAAAGAGCTCAAACAATAAATACAGGCTATGACTGTGGAGATACAGTTCTTTCCAACTGTAAAAATCCAATAAATGTGGAAGTAGGGAAGTTGGGACTGAAGAGGGGTTGGTAAATCTTGTAAAATAAACATGAGAATGTTTTGGTAGAATATGGTGATGGAAATTCCAGAGAGAGCAAACCCTAAAGAAAAATGGACAAGCAAAACTGGGAGCATGTTTACCACTGTGCCTGGATGGTCTGCAGAAATCTTGGAGCAAGATTATGGAGGAAAATAAACCTGAATTTTTATGCTGCTCTGAAGGAAGCCAATTGCATCTCCAAAGAAGCACGTTGCATCTTACACCTAACTTTGATTCTAGTCAGGATTTAGGATTTATATACTATGTGATTCAAACTGATCCGCACATTCATAGAGAGAGGGAAGGGGAAAGAGAGAGGGAGGTATGAACCCAAACACATTGTAATTCTTGTGATTTGTCTTCTGGGGATGAAGTGTTCTTATTTTAGGATTTTATTCTTCTCTATCACGAGAAAATTAACTGGATTTTTTCTGTTAAGAGTAGTATACCTGTAACACAGCTGTCAGAGATGGGATTTTAAGGGAAGATATATTGTGAAACAGCTCATCAGAAGGCAGAATTTGTCTTTGAAAGCAAAGACCTTCCACTGGACTTAAAAAAAATAGCAGTAAGTAGTCAGTTCTCAATGGAAGACCATTTGCAGGATAACCTGGCACAACCTATGTTATTCTGTATTTTTATTATAGCTCTGTTTATCCTCTTTCCCAAGAGTTTTGGAGACACCATGGATAGCTCTTTGAGAAACTGCAGCTTGATGCTCCAAGATCCTTAAGAACTGTTGGGAGGAGAACTGAGTCAGACCACAGACACCCTACATGCTGCATTGCAAACAGACAACACCTGAAACCCAATGAAATGATCAGTGTTGACAGAGGATGTCATGGAGACCAAAAGAATGAAGAGGCTTCATAAGGGGTTAGACAACTCTGTGCTGGATTGGTACACTGATAGCTATTAAATATGGTAATGCAAATTCAACCTGTAATTCAGGAATCCCTCAGTTATTGACTGGTAGGAAACTGTAGTGGGGAAGGAAGAATAAAAACTTCCTGCTCATCTCCTAACCCTGCAGATCTTACACAGAGGACAGCCCATGGGCACTGCTCATACAGCCACAAGCCAATCTGAGCCACATCCACAGCTCCTTCAGAGACCAGCAGCTCAAAGGAACTGGGTAAAGCCAGATTATCACAGAGAATAATTTTTCACTGTTATTTACACTGCAATTGATGCAGTAATCACTCTTTCATTGCATTACAGTATCTGAGCAGGATCAGTCACCTAAAAGCAAATGGGTATAGAGAATCCATACAGAAACCTGAAAATCCCCTGATCACTGTACAGGACATGATGTAAATAGTGCTCAGCTGGAAGGCAGGGATAAACTCTGACTGCACGTCAGCAAACACCTAATTAAAGTTGCAAAACTTTCAAGTAGGCATTTGCTTTATCAGAGGTGCAATTCTGCATCACGTTTATATGAACAGGATCTTAAAGAACTTAAAAGTTCTGCAGTGGTAAGAGGTGGTATGGGAATTGTCAGAACTGAGAGCTCTGGAAAAGAATTAAAATAGGGAACAAAACAGCAGAACAAAACTACCTATTTTCTTCTAGATTCAAGACTTCAAGGGATGACTAAGAATTAAAGGAGGTGACAGACCTTCCAACAGCCACTTTTTGCTGTCACAGGAGGGAATTTAGAGATCATCAATTTATACAGTCCAAAGCATAAACCTCCCACAAGCACACATCATGTCAGGATATAATTAACATAACCTGATGCTAACACTCTTTCTAAGCTGAATAAATTATTTGGAAGAAAAGTAGACTTGTATGCTTATTTCTGTCACTGCCTGATTGTGTACTAAGTGCACGAGCCATAAAAGCAACATCTGGGCAGCTATGCAGTGTAACAGAAAGCCTAAGAAGCTACAACCCTCAGCTACAGGTAAATCTCACCTGCTTTCTTCACCCTGGAATGCTCTGTAGCCTCAGCTATGCAAGTCATGTTAGTCCTGCTGTGCTGATAAAACATATTTCTGGAAGGTGGTTCCAGCTGAGAGGCAGATTTACTGATGACACAGCCCAAAACAATGAGAGCTGTTTGAAGTGTAGGGGCAGAGCCTTTAGCATTATTCACTGGGGATCACAAGAAAGACACAGCTCTGCCAAAGGAAGCTGGAAGTCCAGCTTGCTCAACTTTCCCATCTCCAAGCTGCACAAAACATCAGTGTCATGGTCAAATAAAACATTCTACCATTTTAGCCACATTGCCTAATTAGAAGCCATTGTTATCTGAGAACACTGTTTTTGCAGCTGTCAGGAAATTAAATAACCCAAGGGTAACTTGGAATTAAATAAAGCTGTACAAACACATAGCCCAGCTCTGAAATCCTGAAATCTGGACAAACATCTCTGCTTTCCAAGGGGCTCAACATCTAACCAGGGCATGCCACTATCGTTTCAGTCAGGCCACAGGATAGCAAACACTGCTCCTTCTGGAGGGGCTGATGCTGAACTTGCAAATCCAGATATCAGAACATTGTCTTCTCTCCACTAAAAGCAGCAGCACCTCCTGAGGAAAGAGCTCCATTACCAGCGTCCACTAAGAGAGCAATCAAGGACTGATAGAAGGAAATGCTTACACAGAAACCCCTGCTCTCACCTCATTTTCAATTACTTCTCCTCTTGCAATCCTTGTAACTTGAAACTTTGTCAGCAATCTAAAAACTAAGCTGCTTATACTTTTACACTGACTTTTCAAGAATGAAACAAAAAGGAGAAGTGCATTTCCAATGAGATTGGTGCAGTCTGTGACATGCACAAAAATGCCCACTTGGAAAATCTGTTTCTGTTGGCCTCCTTTGTTAGCTTTCTATTGTGAGAAACAAAAAACTCATACTAATATCCAGGTCTGAGTTTAAGAGAAAGAGACAAAGTTCTTGCCAGGCCAGACACTGCCCCAGCAATAAAAGGTACTGCACAGGAAAGTCAAGTCTATCTACAAAAGCTGTTATAATGTGCCAGCACAACTCCCACCTGGCCATGGACACAGAGGGATGATGGACTCACTACAGACTACCTGGAGGATCATGAGGCTGCTGCAGTTTTACAGTAGTGTCTTAGAACTATAAATAAAGTCTGATTTTGAAGTGCAGATAAGTAGATGTCAGTTTGGGCTCCAAGTAAAGGCAAAATCTGATTTGTCCCACAAAGTATGTATGTGATCTGCAACAAGTAATTTGGTTTCCTTTTTATCAGTTTGCTCATACGTGGGAGAAAATAAATCTTACCTCACAGAGGTCTCATAAGAGGAAGTATGAATACACTCCAGAAACAAAGCATCATTATTATGTTTGGCTAAAAATGTGGAACATGGTAAGGTAGATTCCAAAAATAATCATTATGTCCACTCTCACTGGAGAGCTGGGTTGGGAAGACAAATCCAGGTTAGGCTCTGGTCAGTTTTCAGGAAATCAGGCTGCTCTCTTTCTTCCTCTTCACAGGATAGCACACCACTTATAACGAGCAAACCTGGAAAATTTAAACCAGACTCAATCTCCAAAAGCTGACATTTGCTCATGAGAACAAAGAAGGGAGCAGAAACTGGCTTTTTTTTTTTCTTTATTGACAAGCAATGAAGATTAAAAGTTTGGCTCAAGATGTGTTCAGAGCATGGCTGTGGGTGTGTCTGTCCTGTGCAGGATTGCTTCCTGACTGCAGGGACCTTGATGCCCTCTCTGTGCTGTGACCAAGAGTCAGGTCCTCCCCAACCTGTCACCCATGGCTTTCTGCTCCCAGCCAGGAAAGCAGTGCCATGGCCAGCCTCTCCTCACCCTGCTTCATGAGCAAAAGGGACCCACAGCCCGAAAGAACTGAGGATTTTGTCTCTGATAGTCCAGAAAGAGGAACTGCAGAAATCAGCAGATTTCTGTCACTTCCTGACAAAACTTTCCCTGTGTTTCAAAAACTCCTGGCAAAGGCTTTGCTCACAGACTCTGCAAGCCAGGGGTGGAGAGGACTCAGCCCAGTCAGTCAGAGGCAATGCTACCAGCTCTGGTTACTGCCAGCAATAGGTAGCACATTCCACAGAAAAGCCAAACCCACAGAAATAAAAAACTATCACAAGAAGAGAGTTGGACTCACAGTTACAATTTCTTCTGCATTTTCAAACAAAATAGCAAAAAAAAAAAATCTGTTCTTCTACTTTTGTTTTTGAAAAGACAGTATTTCAGACAAGATTTCACTGGACTGACAGAGTAGAGCAAATAATTATATCTCAAACACAACTTGAAGATGGAGGCACTAAATTCCTAACTGTATGACTGTAACCTTTATGTTGTGAATCCTAATTCTGTGCAAGATTAAATGCTAAGATATGAGATTTTTAAAAGATTATGTAACTTTTCCTATAAATAGCATTTTTCCCACCATAATCTCCAATCTGTTGCACTACAGAGCTGATTTGTTCCGTAGGCTGCAAGTGTGCCGATTGTAAAAGGGAATCCTGAGGGACAGAAACTACCTCAATTACTATTATTTATAATGGCCCTTGCCTTTTACATTATCAAAGCATTTCCACATGTTTACTCCTTCATCTTTACAAGGCCTGTTATGAGGTGATTTAATTGGACTATCCCTGTTTCTCAGAAGAGGAAACTGAGACACAGTGAGAGACTTGTCCAAGGTCAAACAGAAACGCCTGCAGCAGAGCTATGAGCTTCACCAGAGTGCTCTGGTTCCCTGTGCCTTCACTTTACATTGCAACAGCAGAACTGCTCACCTGAGAAAGGCTTACCTGCCCATGGAGAAGCCCTTCCACAAACCCAAAATGACTGTGACAGTCAGGCCAAAAGCCTGAAGAAGATGGTTGGCCAGTGTGTCACCATCAGCTTAATACTGCAGGTAAAGAAAAAATTCCCCTCTTTGTTTTAACTGCACAAGAATTAGCCCAAAGCATCAAGCAGATTCTCCTCAAAAGGGAACTGTTAGTTTGGAGTCGTGCACATGCATCAGTTTGCATTTCTAGAGTCAGACAGAAGGATTTCAACTGATTTTAGTGAAAACCAAACAGCTAGACAAACTTCACTGGTATTATGAGTTACCCTTGGTCCATCATTAGCTCTGGAGATTTTCTCCTGGAAAGCTGGAGAAAATGGCACCAGGAAAAAATAAAGTTGATGACGTTTTTAGGCACAAAACCTGCAACCTCTGTCTGAGAGTCTCTGTCTGGCTACAGACAGGATTTGTTTGGTTTTCCAATCTCACTTTATCAGGAGAATCCTCCAAGCCTGTCAGGAACAGAAATTTTCTCACCTTGATGAATGACTGCTGATCCTTGGGAAACCTGAGGCACCTCCTGCACTCATGAGCATATCTGGCAAACCTGCTCAGAGGCCAACCCTGGGGAGTGCTGCACACTGGAATGTTGCAATGATTACCACAAAAGAGATGTTTTCTCTGTTTGCAGATGATGACAGAGTGTTTTTTTTCATGGGTTACTGAAGATTCCATTTCTAGACTGAGGCCATAGCATTTATGAGATGTCAAGGTGGAGGAAATCCACTTCCTTGTCCAGGTCATGAACTTGAGAAAAATATGGCTTAAACTTAAAGCAGATTCACAACTAGCAAAGATTGGGAACTGATGGTTGAATGTTTTCAGCCATGGGAAAAGGGACTCATTTTGCTGCTTGTATCACTGATTCCTCAGCCTACCTTGGGCTTCACTTCTCAGCCTGTGACAGGGGGCAACAGCACTTACCCATCTCTCACAAGATGCTCCATGTAAAATTCACCTTAAAAGCAGGAAAGATGACAAATCACAGTCTTACCAGCACTGACAATATATAAATGTTTCAAAAGGTCTTAGAGCATGTGCTCAGCCTTGGCCCTTCCTTGCCCATTTAGCACCCTGGCAGACTCCAGCCATCCCCAGCACAAACAAGGCAAGCCACCCTCTCCCCTTATGCCCACCCTTCAGAAAAAAACCAGAAACTCACCAGTGGAAGAACAAGCAGAGGGTCAAGTGCTCTTTACTGAAAAAAAATAAGGAGGGCTGCTACTTTTCTGTTGAGCTGTATCCTGATCTTAGAGAGCAACCTAAAATTTCAATGAATTGTTCCATTGTTTCAGTCAGAAAAGTTTTGTAGGTCCTGCATTTATGAGAGGGGTTGGTAAGAATGAGCCCTGGTATCTATCTGCTCGTTTATCTTGGACTTTGGAAAGCGCTAGGAAGCAGCCAAGATGTAATAAATTTAAAGGAAGAAATCATGGCCAGTCAAGTGGTTCAGGAAGAGAAGTCTTGGCTTTCTCACCACAGGCTGTGAAACAAAAATAGATATCAATACACACCCATCTGCTGGAGGAAACAGTGAAAAATATGTATTATTTATGCAGTACTTCTTTAAATAGGAGTGAGCAGAGAAACTGAACCAAAAGACTTTATGTGGCAGGTTACAAACATAAGGAATAATATGTGCTGTCAAAACTTGCAAACCCACTCACATACAAGCTCTAAGAAGAAGATAAAGTGCTCCTTTTCCCCATATGAGGCAAAGCAGACCTTGAAATATTACATATTTCTCATTTCCCTCCCTTCCCCCAAAAGCTTTAACCACCAAACCCTACTGACTCTTGGGAGAGGGCAGAAATCCCATGTAATCACAGACCCCCAAAATGTTTCTTGATCTACACCAGCAGAGATGCATTGCAGGAAAAGCCTCCGCAACCAAGCACATATTTCTAATAAGGCAATAGTCAAATACCCACATTTTGATTGGAATTTAGGTCATTAACACCACTTTACTTAAACACCTAAAAACCCCAGACAAAGCATAGTCTAGCCAATACAGAGATGAGAAGAGAGTGATTGTACACGTGTTTAATAGAGAAAAAGATGTTCTGCCTAGCAACCACAGGCACTCCTGGCTGTCTGGGGGAGGATTCCTAGCATGATAAATCTCAGCAAGCAACTTCTGCCACTGTGCCTCAGATACAAAAGGCCCAGTCACTGGGCAATTAAAAAGTAAAGAGAAAATAGTTATAGAAGGAATATTCAGAAAACCAGATGCAATATTAGCCTGCTTCCCTCTGTATCTTTAAATAAAGATTGCTCCTAGATAGATGGGTTCTGTGCTTGGACTTATTTATAAGCTGTTTTCTCACCCAGTTTATATACAGGAAAAGAGAGAGGACACTGAAAGCAATTTACCATTTTGATGTTACTGAAATAGGAACTCAAGTGTGGTACTAAAGTATATGATGGTCCTGAATCCAAGGTCAGACAGAGTTATCTGAGCATGATGGTTATCAAAACAAAGCACTGCCAGCAAGATGTTTCTTTTATTTTTATCCTTTTCTTATTAGAATGAAAATTTTTCTGCCACTGTAACTAGCTGAGATTTTTCAAATAGTTCCATTATTTTTAATGTACTGGACAATTTACTGTGAAGTATGAGCTGAGACTAAGAATCTCCTCCTTCAAGAAAACATGCCAATGAATGGATTTCTGGCCTTAGAGAAGTTACTAGCCATATCAGGCAGCCAAAGAAGGGTTAAGGAAGGACTGTCATGTCCATCTTGCAGATGAACCTCAGTGTGAGGAGACCAAGAGTCTCTGTGTTTACACAGTGGATCTGCACCTCAGAAGGACATTTCTCACTGCTGCTTCAGTACTGAAATGAAATGGATTTTCCTCTCTGGTTCTGATCCAGAAGAGATCAGCCAGCGCACCTAAGATCTGCTGACTGCAATAATCCACATGAAATGGGCTTGCCAGTTCTAGGAGAAAGAAGACCAGAGTACATGAAGGTGATGTGTTTCCCTCACCCCAAATTTCCCTGAACATAGAACGTTTGAAAATTTGAAAATCACAGTGACTCACTCCTCCCCAGCACTTGACCCTGGCACTGGACTTCTTTTTCCCTTCTTTGGTACCTTCAAAGTTCACTGCCTACATGAAAGATTGCACGCAAGAGACACCAACCAAGTGCCAAGGCTGGGAAGCCAGCAACCTTACCTTGAAAATGTCAGCAACATGTTGCTTTGCAATAATCCATCTTCAGGACAGCCTCACCTGGGTGACAGACTGTCCCAGGCCCCATTTAAGCAGATGTTCCCAGTGCATACAAACAGGCTTTCCAAGCTGACAGCTATCCCCAGGTGTGCTGGCATGTGTTTCCTCTCAGTGTATAAAAGCTAAAACCTTTGATGAGCAGAGACTACTGGGAGCAGCAAGACCACAGGCTAGATGCTCTATTCATGCAGCTGCCCAGAGACAGTGAGTCTGTCCCTGCTGCTGACTGAAAAAGGAACAGAGCACACAGAGAACACGGGGGCTATGATGTATCTGCACATGCAGAAACAGCTCCTGCTTTCGGCCAAACTTTGGGGAAAAAAGCAAACCAGACAAACAAATATTCCTGTATTTCAGAGAGCAGCAGCTGCTCCACCTTTCTGCCATGTGCTGGCTGTGCAGCAGGGGGATAAATGCCAGGACCATACATGGCTATCCAAGCACCCCACTTGCTGAGACATTCGTCTTCATGCAGGAGGGCCCACGGCCAAAGTTTTCCTGCTAGTTCATCTCAGTACCAGCCAGGAAAAGAGCTTTCTGTGCACAGTTCCCTGTGTTATTTGCTGAATAAAATTCTTCCTCACTAGCAGGCCAAAGCCCAAGAAACAGCCACTGGAACAAACAAGGTTCTATGCAAATATAATCCCCACTGCACCATCAGGGAATTAAAGCAAAGAATTAGGCTGTAGCCGTTCCCTTTCAGCACAATGAATGCTTAAGCAGGTTACAGCTTTGCACTGTGCACATTTTCTGGGGAGAAGAAATAATGACTTCTTTACCAGCCTGACTCACTCGCAGCTCCCAGTGGAACAAGTCTAGGAACTATTTTTTGATAAAACAGTTAAGAATGATTACTGCATGTCAGTATGTTTTAAGTGATAACCTCAGGGATTGATGGAAGTGCCAGTGTTTCTTCAGCCTACTCTTCCCATCAGCACTATTTGTGATATGCAGGAGAAAGGGCCTGGAACATGGAAAATGCCAGCTAACAGGAAAACATTCTCATTGCTGCTGCAGCAAAAATTCACACAGGTGCCTGAGAAAGAAAGGTTCTCATTTTCCACACAGAAAAACCTGTCCTACAGAGACTTACATTGAGCGTGTTAAGCACTGCAAGAAAACAAGTTACCTGGAAAGAAAAAGAAAGTGATTTACTGTTGGACTTGCTATCTGAACTGCTCATCAAAGGTGCTGATTTACCCTGTAATTCTTGAGCTGAATTTGGCACTTCACCACTCAGGACAAGAGGTGGTCAGACTCGGGTCAGACAATTGGTGCTGTTTTGCAAGAAGGTGGGATGCTGGAACTCAGAGATTTTGATTCTGTTCAAGCCCATGCACTGATTACAGGCTATACAATGGAAAAGTAAACTTTCTCTTGTTGAGCAATTTCCAGCTAGAGTGTGACTTCTCCTGGACTTTTCCAGACTATGAAAAACTTACACCATTATGAACTGAGGAGCAGGGATGGAACTGCACACAGGGTAACCCTGAGATGAAGCTTTGGATGTGATGGCGACAATTCTGAAAGAAGAACATGGGCTGGACACAAAACCAAAGGATATGGGGGCTGTGGTAGGAGGGTTAGCAGGATGTGGTGTGTACAGCTCTCACCAGCAGATCATCACTTACAAGGGAAAGCACAGAGAAAATGATGAAGCGAGCAGCTCTGTGACACTGCTACCCAGGCTGGGTTTACACCTGGCTTCCACACCATGCTGTAGCAGAGGATGGCCTCAGCATACTCCCTCCTTCCCATGCACTGCCTGGAAGTTGATCTTTTCTCCTGCAAAGCCCTGCTTTAGCATCCCAACTGCACATGGTGTATTTGAAAAACACAGGGATGCCACATGCCAAAACCACAGCCCAGTGGAAGGTACATGGGCACTCTTTCAGCACTAAGTTCAGGTGCCAGAGAGAGTCAAGGTAACAGAAGCTCCAAACAGGGAGCACTGCTGCTTTGAACTGCAGCAGCACTGCCTGGTTCACACAGATAACCTGGGCACCAGTGGCACATGCAGCTTCTTGAGGACAGTGGTGGTGCCAGACCTGGGATTTGCTCTGAGCAAAACCATTGGTGCACAGTGTAACAGTCCCTCAGCACAGAGGAGCAAGACCACTGCTTGAGCTCACTTTTGTTTCAAGCTAGTACAATTTCCAGAGAGAGAAACAGGAGTGTGGCTGCTGGAGACTGTACAGGGGTGGTTGCATATCAACTTGCCACCAGTGACTGAATTGAAAAATCTGGGTCATGCCAACTGGGCAGAGAAACCAGGGCCATGGATGTCAGACACAGACATGGTGCAGGAGATGGGCATGCACCTGGCATATCCTACCTGCAGCTTCAGTGACACAGACTCCCTCCTAAGAATGAGAATCCCTGGGTTTCTTGCTCTGCCACGTGCTGTGTCCCTTGGAAAATAACCCAGAAACTTTCTCCTCCTTTGGTGAGCCTTCACTTAAAATGAAGTTCTTAGAGGGAGGTTCTGCATCCTACTATTAGGGCAAAACCAAATTAGAATTGATTTTCCTCAGTTGCTACTGATAACAAAAAAGCTGATATTACCAATAGTAAAATTCTTGTGCATAAAGCCCCATAAAAAAATACAAGGGGCACTCTGGCAGCAGAATGCCACCTCTTCTGTGAGCAAAAGTACATGGCATGGACTTTCAATCAAACCCCAAAACTCCCAAATTATAGACAGATACAGCTGTAAAGATCCATTCAGCATTCTCAGCCTAGCAATTAATTTACTAAAATCTTCAGGTACCACTGCAGTGGTCTAAAATGTAGCTTGTTCTATCACATGTTTGTGAGTATTCCTGAAGCAGAGAAGGGCCAACTTCAGCAAGGCTACTGATCATAAAACTCTGTACTAAACAAAGATGGTGCAGTTTTAAATTTTATCCTTGTGGTTTGGATATTACAAAACCATTGAATATTACAGTGTCACAAGAGGGTTCTCACGAGTTAATTCCTATTCAGGAATAAAATCCTCTTTTTTCATATTTTAATGAATTTTCTCTGACCTCAAAATGTGTAGACTTTTAATTCCAAACACTGAAAGAGCAACTGAACAAAAATAATAATAATAATAGCTACCCAACACCTCCTCATTCCCCCACCTCAATAACAGTTACAAACAAAACCTCCACACACGATAAAGGTTGTTACAAACTATTTCCATCTACAAAGCCAAACCATTCTCCACATCAGCACTTGCACAATGCCAAGAATCTGCAGCTCTCAAGCACATGCCAACCACCTTCTGTGACACAGCCAACTCCACCTTTGACCCTTTCAGCCACCCCAGGCAAAGATGGCACACGTAGTACAGGAAGAGCTGAGTCTAAGACAGGGGGATAAATCACAGCTTTTGGTGATGAACAGAAATTACACTGTGAAAGGATCCAAAGGAGTCAGATCACAACTCCACAGCATTGTGCTGTCTGTAGGGAGGATACAAACTATTAATCTTCAAGTGCTCCTTTCAAAGACAGAAGTTGATGGAAGCTGGAAATGCAAGATGTGGTACGCTTGTGGAGGCTTGGCCACACAGGCCAGCTCATTTTAATGCAATCATATGCAGATGGTTTTGCTTTTTCAAACCTGTTTACTCTACTCTTTAAGACTTGTGTGTGATCCTCTCCCAGAATTCAAATATATTCATATTCCATGTCTGAATTGCCTTGTACAGCATGGCAGCAGAGACAGTGTGCTTAAGTGATCAAAGCATCTTTCAGAGCTGTACTACCAGCACTGACAAACACACTTGTTTTACAAACATTTTGGTTTGCAGTCTCAGTGAGATGATGTGTTTTCCTCGTCCATCCCCAGGCTGGATACCAAAGTGGCACGTTCTGACACTTACCTAGGAAGCCCTCTTCATCCACAATGATGGTGTAGTCCTCAGGTGTTTCTGTGAGGCTGAAGAACTTGCACCTGGCAAAGGCAAACAGCACGAGAACATGATTAGCAGCTGGACTGAGCAGAGCCTCATCTTCCACCTAAAATGGAAGTCCTTTCCCATCCAAGCTGTGCTGAAGGAAAGAGTCACAGTCTGATGTTTATGGAGAGGCCTGAGGCATTAACAGACCCGGATTTTATTTCTGGCTACCTCATACTGTGTGACCCATATTCCCTGCTGCCTGCTTATGCATAACGATGCTGGTAAAACTCTTATTATTTTTATTACTTAGTTCTTAGTTACCTTTCTTAATTACCATATCCCTTAAGGCTTTCCATCACATCCAGGACCTGCTGTGCCGCACTGACACAGAGCAAAAAGCTTTGCTCACTGACTGCTCACTCCACACCTTCCAAAAGCATTTCCATGGCTCACACATGCACCTGTCTTCCCTTTTTGCCCCCTGAAGTTTCTTGCCTTATCAAGGTTTGACATCTCAGCCAAGCCCCCTCTCAACAAAGCCCCAGTATCTCTTCTTGTTCCTTCAGAGGCTTTTACCACCAGCAGACAACATCCCAATTTCCTCTGCTGGTCCTCTCCCCTTCCTGGGGTGCTCCTGGTGAAGAAGAGTGGTAGCAGCCATCAAGCCAATGGACACAAGGCTGAGCTTTGCCCTGCCCAATTCCCTGTGGCCTCTGTTCTGCTCCATCTTCTGACACCACAGGTCATGGGCAGTGCAGCACTCCCAGTTTGTTCAGCATTTAGCACAATGTCACCTCTAACAGGAGATACAAATCAAATGTGACATGGGACTCTTCCATTGCAGACACACAGACAAAAAAAGCTTCAGCCTTAAGGCTTAACACCACATACAGTTGAAAAGGATTTTTTTTCCCTGACACACCAACATATAGACAGCAACATCTACTGAAAAAAGTGCAGCTTCTATCTAGCAAAGGCAGGAAGGTTAGCATGACATTTTGCAAGCTCATGTTCACCTTCAGCACAGCATCAGCACAGTGCTGGCCAGCATCCCCAACACCCACAGGGCTCCCTCCAGGAGAATGCCAGAGCACATGGACTGACTGTGTTTGTTGCCTAAGACCAGGAGAAATTTTTCCCTCTAAACAGGGTGCAGCAGGAAGAGCATGTGTCTCTAAGAACCAAAGAGCAAGATTGCACAGTTACACTACAATACTCTCCAATTTATCTGAGACAACCTACAGAAAATATTTTAAATACTGGAAAAAGAGAGATTGTTCTCAAGGCCCCCAGATTTCACAGCATGTTCACAGTGTAATTTCTGCATGAAGCACAGTTCATCAGGATTCAAGAACCAGGGACTACCAGGGCTTCTCAGGACTGCTGAGCATCTGTGTCCAAAAGTCTTCAAGACTTCTGAAAGTCTGGAACCCCATACTGGTGGCTCAAGATATCAAAAAATGAAAGCATTCACTTTCATTTTTTGATTAATCAGATGAAAGAATCAGATGAAAACCTGGCTTCAGCATTCTTTTGACTGGCTGAAAAGAACAAACATAGCAGCTATCCCCTCCAAAAGCAACAGGGAGAAAAATGAGATGGATGCTGCCCTCCTCATCACCTCATCAGAAAACTGAGAGGAAACAGCACACAGCTCAATTAGTGGTCTGCCATGTAACCAACAGGATTTCATGTACATGGAAAGTATTAGACAACCTGCCCTTAGAGACCTGTCCTGTTTTCCTGGAAGCATCCGTCACAACAATCAAGCACAACACTCCCTCCTAGCACAGACAGATCATTATAAAATACAGACGTGGCCCCACCACAATAGAAACCACAACTTAATTATTTTGTGTCATTGGTAATGGCTGCTGTGACAGCCACACTTACCAACTCAACTCTCTCCAGGAATAGTGCCAAAAGAAGCAGAAAATAGCAGCAGCTCAGTTTTTTACTGTCACTTTTAAACTGCACGAGGCTGCTACCAGTGCAAGGGGTAATACAAGCTGGGCAAAATAGGACTTCTGAGATGCTGCTTCAGGTGGGTTCCAGGAGGCAGAAGTATTTGTTACAGTGGGTGAATTCCCTAGACAAGTCACTGAAATAAAACTCTTTGCTACTGCTGCCTGACCAAGTCACACGCATGCTGACTAGGGAGAAACCAGAGGTCCTAAAGGAGAAAACATTAATATTAAAAACCTGACCTCTCCTGATCTGCCATGGCATTTGTGGAAGAATTTTTTACTAGAACAGTAATATGTGTCTTTGTGCACACACTGACCCCAGCAGAAGAAGAATAATTGTGACAGATGCCAGTTGCTGGGCACACATCTAAATATGCTGGTATTTAAGGGACATGTACACATGAAATCCCACAACTGCTGCCTCACAACTCATGTCAAAACTTCGTGTCTCCATATACCATCCCAAAGCCCAATACCCAACTCAGTGCAGTTCTGTAAAAGGTCACGACCACAGAGCCATCTGAATTTAAAAGCAGTCTTTCACAAGCACAGAGAAGACCAGTGGTTCTTGCAGTATACATTCACTTTGTTCAAGCCAATGATGCATTCTTTTTCCAGAGGAAATCTAAACATGAAAAACTGGAATTGCAAACCTCATGTGATAGAAAAAAGGAACTCAATATCATCTCTCTCTCCCACA
This sequence comes from Drymodes brunneopygia, assembly GCA_013400955.1. Lineage (NCBI taxonomy): Eukaryota > Metazoa > Chordata > Aves > Passeriformes > Petroicidae > Drymodes > Drymodes brunneopygia. Next base: position 141,420 of record VZTZ01023862.1, read on the forward strand.
TTACACTACACATGCCTCTTCCATTCAAGTTATTTCAGTAATTTCTCTTTCCTCTTAAACCAGTCTTTGATAAGCTGAATGCCAACAGCATCTTCTATTATCACACCAAAGCCAAGAAAGGAAAAGAATTGCCCTTTAATAATTTTGGGACATCAGGCAAACAGTATTTCTCTAAGTACATGTGGAAACCCTATATGTAGGAGGACAGTATTTTTGGTTCCTAATAGCCAAACCGTGGATGGATTATTTTGGATTTCTGCCTTCTCAGTGTTTAAGCACATTTCCACTTAAGCACTGTTGCTGTCTTCGACTGCCTGACAACATATGCCTTTTTCCAGAAATGCTACAAATGTAGACCAAGCTATTATTAGATTAGATCTTTGAAACTGCAAAGCTTACACTGGGTATGGAAGAAATACTCCAGCTTGCACAGAGCAGGAAAGTGCCCGTGGGATGCAGCAACAGCATCATTTCAGCTTGCAAACAGTACTCCAGTCTCCATGGGAGAAGAGAGCAGGAAAGTGGAGTGGTTGGCTCTGCTTGCAGGTCCACACCAGAAGTGTCTCCTCCAGACATTCGGCCTTCTAGCTCTGCTGAGATCACAAGAGTGGTAATATTGGGATGAATGTGACTTCTGTTTGTTCTGGGTCGCACACAGAGCGTAAGTGTCTGGGAATACATTTGAAAGTTCAGTACAGACAATGGTCTTTAAGGAAGACCAGAAGTCCTACCTTCTCATTTGGCTTGAGAAAGAAAGAAATTGCTTAATTAATTCTTATCTCAGCAAGGTAAAGTGTTGCAAAACCGTCTGACCTATGGAAAAGATTAATTCCAGAAGCACGTGGGCAGCCAGTCTCCCCACATGCAGGAAACCATGGCCAAATGCCATTCAAGGCAGTCAAATGCAAAGTCTGGAAGTAACACAGAAGTTTGCAACGAAGCAGTTGAACTCAACAGAAATTTAGAAGCAGCAGCAGCAGCAAGTTAATCTGTGTGAATATGAAAGACATCATTTGTTGGGATTTATTCCAGGCTCTCTTCTCATTTTAAATGAGGACGCATTTGTACGCTTCACTCTGTATGTTATCACAATATATATTCTTATTACAGAATAAGACTCATGCTAATCATCTAATTCTTGGTGATCTTTTGTGCAGTTTATAAATAATGACAAGAGGTAGATTCAATGCAATACCTAGTGAGACATATCTGGAAAGCAGTAAAGGACACTTGTGCTGTTAATGACACAGAGGCCATACAGAACTATCACAGGGTGAGCAAGTGCTGCTGAGCACTCCCTGGCTCTGCAGCCCTCAGCTCACCCCATGGATGGGGTCCCACAGTCCCTGTTGGTGTTGCTGTCAGGGCACTGCTGTGGCAGCAATCCCTGCCTGTTCTTCTTCCACCCTCTGCATTCCTACTGCAGAAGGGTCCTCTGAGAGACCAGGCAAGGTATTCAGCTGTCTCATCTCCTCTGCCTCCACAGTAGCTCTCCCAAAAGCCCAACAATGCCCTTTTGGGTCCTTGAAATCCCCTCTCCTGAGGTAATCCATGCCAAGGACACACAGGGTCTCTGGGACAGTCACAATGGGCTGGGTTTGCCATTCATTTCCAGTCAGGCTCACTTCAGCTTCCACTCCAGTCAGCTCTTGGGATCCTCCTGTCCCTGCAGAAATGGAGCTGGATTCTGCCCCTACACACCTGGATGGAACTGGGGTACACTGTGCAGCAGTGTCAGCTGAAGTCTCACATACCTGTGGGTCTGATGTGCCATGGATCCACAGTGCCCAGCAGATCTGATTGTCCCTTTCCCCCACCTGGCTGGAGGCAGGGCCCCTCTAGCTCTGGCCATGGTACTCCATGCTCACTTCTTGTAAATGTCAGCTGGAGGTCCCTTCAAGAGGATCAGAAGCAGCATCATCCCTCCTGTTGTCCCTGAGGACTTCCCCTCTGGAGACTGGAATGGCATTTATCCTTGAAGAGCTGCCTGTGCTGGTTGTTCACCCTGTCAGCTCACACACCTGTGCTGCCAGGGCACAGGTGGGTTTTCCATCCTGCTTCCTCATGTCCTCCCTGTGGCCAAGCAGGAAAAGCCACAGGTGACCTGGTGGTGTGTCCCCTCTGTCCTGGGCAGGGGGCACTTGCTCCCAATAGCAGAGACTCTGGTCCAGGCTGCTGGGGCATGGGACATTTCCTCTTTCATTTGACTCCTTCTAATCTGTCCCCAGTCTTGGACAGTCTTCCCACAGCCAAGGCACAGGTAAATAGGGACAAAAAAAGATGATCTTCATAGTGCTGGAGTTGGGCAGTCACCTGAAGCAGTGTTTGTTCTCCTTTCACTGACATCAATGCCAAAGAGTGGGCACATGACAATGAGTGCTATGGACAAACTTCTGCCACGTGGATGCCCTGGACCTCATCTGGATCTACTGGGGACTGCTCATGATATGAATCCCTACAGATTGCCTCCAGCACAGCTAATTCTCTCAGGTACTGGATACCTTTCTCCATGACCTTTCACCTGCTTGGGTACACTGTTAGATCAGTCTTGAGAGAATACCTTTCCCTCACACTTGGCAGGAGCTGCCTCCAGATCCAGAGGTTGTGAGTTCCTGTCCTCTTCCCAGTCCCCTTGTCAAGGCCCACATCCCAGGATAGGGATCTCAGCTGCTTGGCTTCACTTCCATCCAGTTCCATAGTGTGGGCTGTGATATCCCAGCACTGAGGCAGATGGGTCACCAGGGGCTCACACAACTGGTGCCTGAAATCTTTTCACATGGATCAGAGCTCACCCAGGAATGGGACTGGGGGATTATCTCTGGCCCTGCCTCTTCCTCCTGTTCTGAGGGCCCTTCTTCTTCATCCCTCACTAAGGGAATTGGTTTGGTCTTGCTTTCTTCTTCCTTACAGGGGTGACTGCCAATGGCACAGGTGGTTTGTGTGGTTCAGCTGCAGTTTGAGCAGTCACAGTGCCTGCTGCTCTCCTCTTTCCACTGAGGGTGCTGGCTAGTGACAAGCAGTGTCTGGAAAACAGTAGCCAGGGCCCAGCACACTGCAGTAAGTTGCTCCTCTCCAGAGGTGCCACAACACTCTTCTTGCAAATAGTCTGTCAGGGTCCAGTAGTTGTCCAGGGCTGAACTTCCAAACCACTGGAGCCATGAATTTCCCCCAAACTTGGTCCATTTTCTACCACATTCCATGCCACTCATGACTATCCATCCTTGGGGCAGATCTCTGAATAACTTTCCTAGAAATCTCTTTCTTGACTGTAATGGGTTACCTCTACTTCTCATTCATCATTTCTGTTCCTATTTTCTGCCACATTACTTTCCAAAAAGAGGTATTGGAAGTTGAGGGAACAAGGCCTTGGTAAATCAAAAGTAGGAAATAATTTCTTGTCATTTCAAACTGAAACACCTCCTTTTAGTTTTAGTAAAAATGTAAAATTTCATCCCAGAAACAAACATTTCATGGAAAGCACCATTACATTTTGACATAACTGAGCCCCTCAAATCTCAGTTCCATAAAGACTCTTCACTGGTCAGCACCTTCTGCTTGAGAAATGTTTATCTTGGTGCAGCCAAGACAAGGCAGAGTGGAAGAATCCAGCAGTCATTCAGAGATCCTCCACTAATCTTAAAGGTAAAAAAATACTAGAAAAAAACAGTGTTTAGACAGGTATAAGCTCGGGATTCCACTCCCACATTCTCTTCTCAGGCCTTTTAGACTGTATCATGTTACTCAGCCTGTGTGACTGCCCAAACTCCTCACTTATTCATGCTCTGGAGCACAGGGCTGGCTCTCTGGCTTGCACATGTCACATGCACTACAAATGCTGCTCCTGGAGCATCAGGTGTGCCACAGCAGATCCCACCTTCCTCTCTGGCAGCCACAGATGAGTTGCACAGTACAGTGCCAGTCTGTTCCCATCTTGGAAAACTCATTTCTAGCATCTGCATAAGCAGAGTACACAATAAAGCAGGAAACAAGGCTGGAGGAAGGGAGAAATGAGAAGAAACAAATACATTCAGTTAGATATGACTTTCCCAAATAGTACTTGAACTTCCTGGATTCATTATGAGCAAAAAATTTGGGTGTCAGACTGTTGATGGAACTAGCTGCATTTGTGCTGAAAAGCACTAACTGTTGGAGACAGGAAACAGAGGAGAATTACCAAGTCATTAATCTTCTGTTTTTCCCACAAACTTCGAGAACTGTTGCTTAATACTGTGCCTGGGATGTACTAGTTTGCCTTCCTGTCATCACACAGAAATTCTCAAGTCAAATTTATCAGCATATGGGTGAACATGGATGGAGTGGTCTGTCTTTATCCCCCGACTCTATGGAAAGCACCAGCATGCTTGTTTGTAGGGAAGCAGCCATGAAATCAGTAACAGGTACCCCTTCTTACTTCTAATAATTTTCTACTTTTCTTACAACATAAATTTGGCAACTTCAAGTTCTGTGAGAATAATTATCAGCTGATTTTGCCTACCTGTCTAGGAGTCAAAATCACTAGGCTGCTCTGGTAAGGGCAGGCAAGAGGCCAAGTGAAAATCACAGCCACCTTTGTACCTTAGGATTTGTTGGTGTGTGGCACAAGGTGGTGGCAATTGCATGCCCAGCTACCACTGTAGTTATAAGCTTGAAGGGTTGGGGCACCCACTCTTCACCTCAAAACACCCAGGTGTTATATTCAGCACTGTGGGGCATCTGGGTGCTGAGCACTGGGCACCTGTTTGGGGTCACTATGGGGTTATTATGGCAAAAGCCTTTTTGCTGATCTGGTTCTACAGCGAACAAGGCAAACCGAGCACAGCTCAGTATCCCTTGACATAAAAAACAGCTTTAAGTGGCTTCCTTTCTGCATTGAAGAAACAGACCTTGCAGAATAAGTGGAGCCAAAGTGCCTGGAGTGCCCTCCTGGCTAAGAAGCCCCACATGGAGCAATGCCATGCAGACCAAACACACACTGCCAGTCACAAGGTGTGGGACCAGCTCAGACATTCAATTCTTCCCAAGTCAGCATTCATCCTGTGCTGCCCCTTTTTAGCAAATGGTGCATAAATTTCTACTGATTGAGAGGGCTGTACACAGCTCTAAGCAAACACTGACAGGGTGACTGTTTGCACTGCCAGAGAAGCACTGAAGCACATTTGCAACAGATGCAGGTACAACGTGCCAGTGCTGGTCCTGATCTAGCAGGTTATTCTGCCAGCTCACAAGTGCTCCCAGGATCTGCTTTTTCCCCCCAACAGTTTAAACAAATCAGGGTTAATGTTCAGCTTTTCCTAGAAGGAACCTCCCCCAGCTTGACAACAGTCCTGTTTGTAACTTCAGTTGTTTGACTCGCAATGTAAGAGGAATGTAAGTGAATTTAAGGAGTTTAGTGAGTTCTGTCTCCATGGGTTCATGGCTTTATATATCTGCAGATACATAAACAAAATCAAGTTATATGAATGCGTTGGTTTTGGGTCACTAAGGACTATATTCCCCAAAAGGCAAAGAAAGCAAACTTTTGTTCTGAACAATGAAAACATGGATGAGTAAATCTTCTTCCTCTAGCTGCCACTGCTGATTGACCCATATCATAGGAAACACATTCAACTTGGAAAAGATGGCTTTCAGGGAAATTTCAATTTGCAAGCAAAACAAAACAAACCAATACAACAAACATTCTAGGTTCACAGAAATATAACTAAAACCAGCCCAGGGTTTATTGGCATGGTTTGATGAGTGAAAAAGAAGCCACAGAAACCTGGGTTTTGTCCATGCAATTCACTGATCATAATCCTGTCAGACATTTCGACCAGCACTCTTCCCAACTCTTCTGACTTTCATTAAACTCAACATTAGCTTCACTCAACACACCATGGGTAAAGGGCAAAAGCAGGGGATATTCTTCTTTACAGAAATCTGCTTTTAACACTATTTGAAAGAACAGCAGTAGTGAGTCTCTGTATCACACAATACTCCAATTAGGATTGTCGCCCTAATTTTTGCAGTGTTCTATGTTTTTACTTCTGTAGTAGTAGTTCCCATGCATTTTCTATAAACACAGTCCTTGTTTTTGTAACNCAGCAGTGCGACATAAGATTGTCTTGCTCTGTCTGTGTTCAGCTTTTCATTATGGGCCTGGGCACATTTCTGCAGCTCCTGCCAGGGCAGTCCAGAGCTGCAGAACACTATCAGGGTGCTGTGCAGCTCCACAAAGCCAGAAGACTGGTAAAAAAAATCATCTGCGGCTCTTTATGTCAAAATGAAATACCTGGAGCCTCAAAACCAGGATAAAGTGAATTTAAGGCAAGCTAAGGCAGAAGGTGAACCATAGCACAAGAGAAAATGCCAGATGTACATATCACCTGCAGCAGGACATAAATCTCTTCAGGAGCCAAAGCAGCACAGATTGCCAGCATCAAGTGATATCAAGAGCCTTAAACATGGACCAACCATGGCCATCCCAAGTGCTGTTAGGTGCTGCCTATGCTATGCTGACCTACTATAAAACCATTAGTGGGAACCACGATAACCATTAACATGCAAGAAGGACAAGGACACATTCTCTTAGCCCAGAGCACTTGGGGGAGAACAGAAAACTGCCTGCAAGGCCTCTCAGCACATTCTTCTCTGTGAACATAAACCCTGTATTTAAAAGCTTTTCCATCCTTCTCCTCCTCCAGAAAAACTTTATTAGGAACAAATAAATGTGAGAGGGGATGAAGATGCTTGAAATGTGAACAGTGTCACAGCCCTCAGACCCAAGAGATGGGAGAGCTGCCTGTAACAGAAATACCCAAAAGAGAAAGTAACCTTAGATAACACGTTCCTCGAGTCATTACAGCCAGCTGTGTGAGGACAGCTGCAGGACAGGCTGTCATTGCTGAGCCAGATCCCTGCACCTGGTTCTGCTCCCAGCCTCTGTGCCAGCTGGGTTGGGAGCACCTTTGTCCCAGTGCTGAAGCAGGCAGTGACACAGCTCCTGGGTTACAGGATCCAGCCCCCATGGCTGCAGGCACACTGCCCTGTGTGAGCAGGAGAGGTTATGCCCATTGCTACTGATCCAAGCCTACCTGGCAGGTAGGAAAGCTCTATTTCTTTTAGGTAAATCCATAATTTACATCAGGAATTATTTCAGTCTGCTAATATAGACTGCAATGTCTTTGGATTTACAAACTGGACAATGAGGCAAGACTCCTATCCACTTCAAAAAAACAACAGTCTGCCAGCAAAAACCACCTCCCACCACAATTGTCAGAATTACATTATTAGCTCCAGAAACTCAGACTGAACGCCTTACTCCATTCTGGTCCCCCTGGCCAGCCTATGACTCAGCTTCCATTTGTGATACAGATCTAAACCACCCCTGTTGAGAAGCATGGGGATAGAAAACCAAAACAAACCTCATAATATTCGCATTTATTGTGCTAATGGGAATTAAATTAGCATCTCAGGCACTTTGCTCGTGTTTTATTGCTGTTGTTCCCCCAGCATTTTTTAAAGCAACATATCAGAAGCAGCACCAGAGCAATAGCAAAAAGCTCTAAATCCCTCAATTTAATCAAAAATTATAAAAATAATTTTCATGAAACTACATGTGATGCATTGTACAGTGCTGCCTGTACTAATTGCCTTCTCAGAGGATAATTGTAAAAATGCACATCACTTCTTAAAGTCCTTTAATCTGTTCCTCTTGGTTTGATGCCCATCCCCCCAGCATCTTTAACAATATGGTTTACAGATTTATCATTGTTAATGACAGGAAAGCAATTTTTCAAATCCCCACAGAGGATCAATGAGTGTTTACATGGAAATGGCAAGAGCTCTTTGCTTTGGGAGAGAATGCTGTAATCAAATCTCTGAAGGGGAAAGTAGGAGCAGTAAATGAAAAAGAGGTTTAGTTTGTGTGCAATGGAAAAGAGTATTCATTTATTATCTAACAATTAACTAATTGATCCAGACACACCTTTTCCTGTTCTCTCTTTGCCATCCCTGTCTGCCAGCACTCTTGAAGGCCCCTCTGTTGTGAGTCAACTTAGTCACATATGAGATGCCAAAGCAATTCTTTCCATTTGAACAAGCCCATCATTTATTTAAACAGAAGGTAACTGTGCTTTAAAAACTTTGTACAGCAGTAACAATATCCCCTCATCACTGTCAGAGTTGAATTAATTTTCAGCACAAGAGAGAGTGGAGTACAAAACCGTACTTTCCTTAACCACAAAATTCTCTTCCACAACCCAAAATCTGAACTGAGAAACACGTTACAGATGTGGGTGTGGGTCCTAAGGTTTACAGCTGAAAATAAAGTATGATTTAATGTACATCAAAGGTTTGTGAACACATCATACCACCTGGATCCTGAAGGATTATCCTACCAGAACAATGCAAACACTGAGAAAAAGATTAAGTCCTGTTTCCTTTTCTCTTCCAGATCAGGCATTATACTATCACTCCTCTAATGCCCTCTGCTGCAGAATATTGACTTTTAAATCCTACCAATACTACAGTACAACTGAGTTTTCATCAAATGTAATGCTGCTGTACATCCAAACTTATATATTTGGGGTTCATAGTAGCTATTGTTGTGATCAGCCAAAAACCAGTGATTATTTTGCGGACAGCAATGAAAAACACAGACTGCAGAGCACATGCTTTTTATTTCAAAGATGGGAGCAACCCATGCTCAATGCACTGGGTGTAAGAGGTTCTTACAAAATTGTTCCAAGATACAAAAGAAGGAAGAAGAAACAGAAAATCTGTTGTGGACTAGAATGAACTTGTTTCCCTACAGGAACCATAAACACAGTTTTCCCAGCATGGGACATAATAGTTCTCCCACAAATTTCTAGAATATATTTCCAGTGCTCAGTATAGAAAGCTAGATGCACAAGAAATGTTTACAGCTTTAATGCAGGCAGTAATTGAGCACATGTGTGCTGGAGGAATTAAAGAGGGAGGAGGAGATTCAGCAAGCCATACTCCATCAGAATGGAGAAGCAGAAGAAGCACATTTCAGGCCTCATCATTTTCAAAGAACTTCCATTTGCAAGCAAGTCCAATACCCCACATCAGCCTGAGGAGGAACGCTGTGAGGCTGCATGTCAACCCCAAATTTAATGCATATTAACAATTTAGGAGCCTGAACAAAAAAATTAAAAAACAGAGTTTCATCAACTTATCCTTAAGTTCAGAGAGAAGCTTTAGCTTCCTGTACAACAAGGGGCACCTTTACAGCAAAAACAATCTTTGACTGTTCTCATTCTTGTAGGCTCTGCTTTGGGGTCCTGCTCAAGATGGATACTACCCAGCCCAGTCATGTTTAGTATTTCTGCATATTCTAGCTCATATTATGTACAAAATAGTGTTGTAGATGTGCCTGTAGCCAGCTTTCCATAAACCTGTAGTTAACCAAATCTACAACGCTCAGAGGCACCAAAAGGAAGCCTCATTTGCTCCCTTTGCTAATGAAGTAGAAGGAAGCTCCTCTTGTGCCAATTCTGTCTTTCTGGATAAAGATCCCTGTATATATAAGCAAAGCAGAAAACGCATTTCAAGAATTTAGGGGTTTTTAAAGTCAGTCAATACTGAACGTCCACAAAGTTTCAGCCTTGAAAATGCCAGATGGTGTTATTTTTAACAAATCTCTTCCCAAACACTCTTTCCAAATTGGTCTCTTCACACTGCAAAGGAAAAGCCCATAGTAAAGGCAGAAGCATAAAACTTCTTCCCAGGCCTACCAGACCCAAGGAAAACATGAGAGATTATTCAGCAAGTCAGCATTACATGGCTCAGATGGAATTTTGCAGTTTTGGAATACTGTTCCTAAAATCCAGCTGCCAAATCAACACCCAAAACAAAAGCCAGAGCTCCTGCAGAAGTATATGTGCCATAAATGATAATGCAGAGTGGGTCAAAACCAGTATCATGGCCAGCACCATCCCACAGATTGTTGGGGAAGATGAAATAGGAAAGCCTTATCAATATGATTACCTGGCAAAAGATGCTGAGAATATGGAAACTCTAAGTGAGACTGAAATGAGGACAAGCTTTGAGATACCAAACCCCAGTTCCTGAACAACTGGCAAACAATGGCATGGCTGACTGAAGGTGATCCCCCTTTTGATTAAACAATCCCCTCTGCTTGCAGACAGCTCCAAGGGTCAGAGCAGACCCTGCCAACTTGGCAGAGGGGCCAAAAAGCAGTTTGTAGGGTTTAAAATATAACACCATATGGAAATACAGTGGTTCTTATAGGCTGTATGCAAATATTGTAGGATTTGTAGCTTGTTCTAGATTGGTAATGAAAATTAGAATATTCAGCACAGAAGATGATTTATTGTATTGTAAACGGCAACCACGCTCTCTTGGCTCTTCACTCTCCTCCTCTCCACTCTCTCCCTCTCTTCTTTCTCACTTCTCTGCCCTGCTCTGGGCTGTGTCTGGCAGCTCCCAGCAGGACCCCTGCACCCACACCCTTTCACAATGAACCTCCTGCTCTCAGACCTCTCTCAGACCTGACTGCAGAGATCTCTTGTCTCCATCCCAACCGTCCCAACCCGAACTGCCGATTCTACAACAGATGTTTCTTGTTCCACTCTGAAGGGACACACCAGTCACTCCACAGGACTGAGCTTTGCTGGGTCTGGCTCAGATCCCTGCAGGACCAGTGTCAGGGATGTCACATGAACTCAAAAGCAGCTCGAATCAGGGCCTTAAATCAATGCTCCAAAAGTCAACAGAAGTTACTGGAGTTAGCCATTCCCTCGCCATGTTCTGACATTTGGGATGTGTTTGCTGGCTGATGTCAGTGGCTCTGCTGTACCTGCAATGCCTTCAAATTTGGCTTTTGATCCTTCCAGAGTTTCAGCACAAGAACTCTTGTGCTCTCTGTGCAGCACCCAGCACAATGAAGTGTAGATGTTTCTAGAGAGCAAGTCACACAGAAGTGTGCTTTAGGAACATACTTTGTAAGGCTGCTCAGTTTGCTGGGTGATGAGGAACAGCTGTTTAGAACCAAGGATTCATAAACTCAGTTTCCACCAAACAGCCTGGCAACTGAATAATAAGATGGCAGGTGAAATACAAAGTCAATAAATGGAAATTAATGCATACAGGGGGGAAATAATTTAAGTTCTGAATGAAGAATGACAGGCTCTAAATGAGCTATTACCAGTCAGGAAGAAGATGCTGGAGCCTTCATGGTTGTTCTCCAAAAGGGTCAAGGCTTTCAAAGATGCTGAGAGAACTGGGATAAAATCAGGCAGGGAGATGAGACCAACTCATTTCTCCAAAGCAAAAACTTCAGCACATCCCCAGCTGCCAAGTACCTCATGATCAAACATCTCAAGCTACCAAACAGGCTGGAATTCAGGAAGAAACACGGTCTTGGGTTTGCCTTTAATTCAGTTTTCTGGTGAGAAGGAAACCAGGAAAAAGTCAGTCGTGGAAGTGACCTGTCATGCAGAAAGTAGTACAGCTTCTTTTGTGGGTGAAAAACCAATAACCAGATAGTTTTGAGTACTGATGGGTATGCAAACCAATTTTAAGTTGGACCACCTTCAGAAAAGAACTCATATATAAACAGGGACACCTGGGAAAAGTCCTCTCCTTTCCTGCTGCCAGAGAAAGCTGTTCCCCTGACAGATTTTAACACTTTGACTTCCCTTATGAATTTAGATTTTAGACTCCCTTAGATTTTCCCTTCCCTTATGCTCCTTCCTTTAAAGCATAAATGAATCAAGTGCAGCACCATTTAAAATACCACTACTCATTAAATTCTCATCCCCATTTCCATTTATGTCTTACTGCATTATCTGTTTCTGCACAGAGAAGGGGAGAAAGAGAACACGGAAGAAGAGACGCTTCAGTAACCATCAGAGTCCCTAAACACATTTTCTGGAAACAGCCAAAGATTGCAAAATGGCCAGGGCTTATGAAGGCCCAGCAGGCTGTAACCATGTACCTATGTCCTGTCCTCACCAAGTGTTGTGCAGGCTAAGTATTAAAATAGATTGAGAAAATTAAAGCAACAAAATCACAGCTGTCAAAGATTTACAGAAAATTAAAATTGTGAAATCAATAGCTAAGATTAAACAAACTGCAACAAAACTACACAATCTTCCTCTTGTAAAGCTTTGGGGAAGAACAAATCCTCTCCGAACAATATAAGGCTGTATCATCAAAAGACACCTCCAAAGTATGAGAACTTAATGAGTAATGGTCTTGGATCTTTCTCAGTGTGCACTGTGTTGAGGCCCACCAAAACCAAACACGGGTAATGCTGGGCAATGCCAACACCCCACTGCTCCATGCCTGGGAATGCTCTGACTTCATTCTTCCTTCCAACCAGCAAGGGGGCAAATGGACACAACAGAAAATATGCTGTCAGATGGTGCTTTTAATTTTCAGCAATAAGAGGATGAAACTAGCAGATGACTCAAAAGAAGGAAGATAAGATACTTGGGGACATGTCCTGAGACACCTCTAGCACTGTGACACCTGTGTGCTCATGCCACACTGCCTGGGCTGGAAAGCTCCAAAAGGGATGTTCCCCTGCTGTGGAAAAATGCAACCAGCTCAGGCACCCAAAGAGCTCAAGCATTCAACATCAACAGTGTCCAGCTTGGAAAGAAAACAAGTCAAAACTTCAGTAAGCTGAGTCTGTCATGTAAAAAGTTCTTCTGTCACCTCAGTTCTGTACTTTTTAACTGAAGTACTCTGCCAATATAGGATTCCAGGACAACAGACCCATGTAAAATGTAAGAAACTGTATATCTAAGGGAAAACACAGCCCTGTGAACTGAAGGATATAGTTGAAGTATGTCAACAATCTACTTCCACTAAGTCAGGATTTGAAACACATTTTACAGTTACAGACCAGGGCTCTCACTCATTGCCTGTATGAATCCTTTCTGTCATTGTTATTTCAAAACCTTCAAAGCATGATCATAGGACAAAAGCTTATTTATTGATACTTCTGGGTGAACATCCTAAATTTTGTTTAATGCTTCATAAAGACTCCAGTGAAAAGTTTGTTTTACTGACAAACCACACCCAGAACAAATGACAGAACTTCAGGTGAGATATTGTCCTGGACTTTTGGTAGTATAAGGCACAAAGCAAAATGCAAACTCATAGCCTGACTCACCTCATACAATTCTCCCACCTCCAGAGCCAGCAAATACCAGTGATTAGCAGCACAGAATGACAGAGTGGTTTGGCTTGGAAGCAACCTTCAAATCTCTCCCCTCTTAGTTTAAAGCCAGTCCCTCTTGTCCTGTCCCTATCTGCCCATGTAGAAAAATGCATTTTTTTTATAGGCCCCTTTAGGCACTGGAAGGGGCTCTGAGGTCTCCCTGGAGCCTCCTCTTCTCCAGGTGAGCACCCCCAGCTCTCCAGGCCTGGCTCCAGAGCAGAGGGGCTCCAACCTTCAGAGCATCTCCATGACCTCCTCTGGACTCACTCCAACAACTCCATATCCCTCTGATTTTGGAGGCCCCAGAGCTGGACACAGCACTCCAGGTACTCACAGGAGAGGGGGAGAACCCCCTCCCTTGATCTGCTGGATCCTTTCCTGGTTCAGCCTAGGATATGCTTGGCTTTCTGGGCTGCATCTGCACGTTGTTGGCTCATGCCCAGCTTTTCATCCACCCCAAGTCCTTCTCCACAGGGCTGCTCTCACTGAGTTCTCCCTGTCTCACCATCAGAAAGCTCTGTCTAAAAATATATTTAGGTCACAGAAAACACTTGAATACCCTAGAAAAACATACAAAACTACGGAAAATGTTGAACTAAGACAGTAACAGATGGAATAAGAACTAAAGAACACAAATTCTTTAGCTAGGCTGTGACTGGACCTGACAGGGAGATGAAAAGACTATTTAGAAAGGCATAATTCCCCTGGCTTCTGTTTGCTGCTTTTCACAAGACCTCAAAGCACTTTCTAAAGAAAGTCAGTATCAGTATCAGGTTTTACTGCATCTCATCTTTACAGGACAGAGCACAAAAGTAGATATTCACTCTGGCCTCACATAGCCCAGACAGGCCTTAACATTTACTTCTTTTCCAGTAAGTTCTCTGGTAGAAAAAACAGTCTGTAACAGTTAAAGAGTATTTTAAAACTATGCAGAGGATAAAAGGAGCACCATATATGAGACTTTGCTTTCAAGCAGACATTTGGCTTTTTTCACAGCACAAAACAACAGGAACAAACCCACCAGGTATTGCCTGCACACTCAATGCAGTGAGAGAGCAGTGAGGAGAGACAAGCACAGGCCCACAGGACAGCAGGATCACAGTGCCCTGCCAGCTTTGTCCACAGAGCAATCCAAGAAATAGTAGAAAAGCTGGCAAAGGAAATAATGACCTGAATAATAAGATTCAGTTCTGTACAGAGGATGAATATGAATAAGACTTTTCTAGCATAACTAGGGATCTACACCTAATTTGGTCTGACATGGTGCACAGGTGTCCAGCAGGATCTCACTTCCAGTAACCAGAGTCTCCAGCAGCAGTTCAGGAGGTTCCTGCAAACAACTGCTGCCTGAGCTTCTGTCCCAGACAGCACTTGCAGGATTTGTAAGAAATCTGTCTGAAACCAGGACTTGACTGTCAGGGGGAACAGAGAGTGCAGGACAGCCTGGGAAAGACAGGATCTCTTCTGTCAATATAGACAATTTCTGTTCTGCTGAGTCCAAGGCTTTACTGTCAAGCTTATGCTTGAAGATACAGTCTGCAGGCTTTGTTCTGGCAGAAATAATTGGCTAAGTCACCATTTATTTTCCTGCTGACATATATCAGTAAAGAAACAACATGGGTGGTTTTGAACTAGGAGTGACGGGGTAAAAGCTGCTCAGAGAGCAATCATAAATGACCCTCTGATCTTCAAACACAGGAAATCTCAGAGCTCACACCATGCTAGACTCCAGAGAATCTCACTACAAGAGAAAGCAAGAGGAAATCAGCTTTACTAGTTTAGCAGCTCATTTTCAACAGAGAAGTACAGCCTGGGCAGGCCTTGTGAGGCAGAACCCTGTCTGGTTTAGAAATCCCACGTAAAGCTGTGGTGTTTCTTTATTTTAATTGCCTGAAGAGGCTGGAAAACCCAGAGGTGAGTATCACCAGGCAAGGGAAGAGCACATGGATGGATGTACTGGTGGGAGAGAGCTGCTCCAGAGCACGAGCTGGGGACTACCCTAGAAGGGAACCAGACCTGACCCAAACACAGCACCCCATGTATCAGGAGCCCAGATGGCCACGTGAGAAAGAGACTGGCATGAGAGGGGCATCTTTGGCAAAGAACATGGCTTGGCCAACCCTCTTGCCCTGCCAGGTCACAGCAGGCCTTGCTTTGCTCCCAGAGCTCCTCCTTCATTCTGGAAAAAGCTTTCCTCTGCTAAGAAGCAGGGGCACTCAAAGCCAGATCTAAGATTTTGGGGGAAAGAAAGCAAGCCTGGGTATGAGTTTTTGAAGGCTGAGGACTGCCAAACTTTCCTTAAAGCAGTCCTAAAGTTTTCAGTTACTTCAGCATCTGCCTGTAAAAATAGAACATTTTTTTCCAAGTCAACGGTGCTCTGTTTTTATCTTCACTATCCTTTGATGTCTTTGCCCAGAGGGCTGGAAATGCTACTTAGCAGCATCACAACAGAAGCGTAGCAGGATCTGCTGCATCAATAACTGATGACTCAGGAATCTGATATAATTCAGCCTTCACTTTTGGCTGTTTCTGTTAACCTGGATTTTCACCACACTGCAAAACCTGTACAGAATGTTCAGTATCTTCTCCTTAGAAATGGCCTTCTGTTAACCCTGACACAGCTGAACTCATTTCAGGTTTCAGCACTGGGTATTGGCTCTAAGGCACCAAGCATACAAGGCTTGAGGAGAACTTCCCAGAATTCAGACTGGGGGATAGTACATCTTAGTCATTGATGTAAGGGGAAAACCAACTCAGAGCTGCTGCTTCTGCCTCACTGATGGCAGGACTCTTCCACTATTACTTGCCAGCCAGACAACTTCCACACTAAAATTCAGCAGCCTGACTTCCAAAGGGAGGCAGGGTTGATTAATGTGAGGTTTCCAAAGCACCCCCTGCTTCAAGGGAACTGGAAAAGGAGTCAGGCACTTCAGTACCTCTCAAAATCCATGTGAGTAACCAAAATGAACTGAGCTCCTTCACACCTGGGTGCCAAGTCTCATCCTGTAAATGCAAGGAACTTCTGCTTTCCATCCAAGGTGCTACTGTACCATGGCATCTCCTCCTCCGTTAGATGAGAAAGGACTTCACTGGAGCTGATACAATTTCTAGACCCACTGAATCACTGAGCAGGGGCAGCAGGTGAGGGAAACTTCATCTAAGCAATCCTTGCTTTCATGAAAGTTAAATACATTTGATAAACTCTAAGTAAACCGCGGATTATTCATGTTGAGTTAATCTCATTAAGGCACACCTCCAGCTCATTTCCAAGCTGGTAGGGGGCAGAAGACACAAAAAGTGAGATCAAAATGAGCTCATGGTGCCAAACACTTTCATGTTACACAGGGAACATTGTTGTCCTGTGCTAATTTGGGCTATGGTTTCTTATTAATTCCTCTGCATCAGTTTCTGATATATTCAAGATGGACTAAATATTCATGCTAAATATAAGTTATGAAGCTGTTTAACAGTTTTAATTTATTTAAAGACATGACTGAATCTAGTATTGTTAGTTTTCCCTCAGCACTCATGTTCATCATGAGCAATTTCACTCCAGAGTAGGTAAGACAGGTAAGGAAAATTTCACTCATCTTCCTAAGAAAAGAATTTACTTCTGTCTCAGATAAACATTATTTACAACCTTCTATGTAAATTCACATCTGCACCACTACACAGATCAGTCAAACTAATGCAAGAATTAGAATTTTCCTGCTTTTACTAGTCTTGCAACCTTTGTATCCAATCAGCCATTTACTAAAACCCAGATTCCCAAGAAAGGGCACTCTCTGCACCACTTACAGGCAGCATTGCAAAGTCAAGCCTTTAGGAATTACACGTACAATTGATCATGAGGAATCAGCCACATCAGTCTCACTGGTTTATCCTGTTACTCTGCTGGCTTTGGAGAGGACAGAACTTACACAGCTTACAGCATACAAAGACTTTTTCTAAGGTATTTGTATAGAAAAAACCCACAATAAAAGGAGACATCAGAGACAAGGAACCTCAAAGGAAGAAGAGAAGTTTTTGCTTAGTAAGGGACATGCTTCACCCCTTGGATCACACAGGTGCTGTAAGACCAATCTGCTTTGTCAAGAGAGGCCAGCATTCTCTTTTACTACCCAATGCAATAATGCACATTTATTTCAGGTTTCACTTAGAGTGACTTTATCTTTTAAGCTGTGTACCTCAGAGAAAAATACAGTCTCACAGCAGTTTCACCAACACCAGTCCTCCAAAGATGGGTTTTGATGTCCAAAAGGAGACATTGTCCTGACTGATCTTTGTCCTACACACCTGCAGATTTTGACACCAAGTCCAAAACTTATAAAGCAGAACCTCAAGTGTGGGAAAGCAACTGCACATACAGATGCTGAGTTCTCTGGAACAAAGTCCTGTGGCTTTAGTGAGGGGAAAAAAGGTAAAAAAGGTATTTTTCCATCTTAAGATGCTTTAGTGTGTGAGAGAGCTCTTGTTCTCAAGAGGTAAATGTGAAGGGCAGCCTTGTTCCCTTGGGAAAAGGTCAGCTCCTCCACTCTAAGAAAACACCCCACAAAATAAGAAAGCTCCTGCATTCCTCCCTGGCTTTATGTCTGTGACTGGAAAGGCTTTTGTCTCTCAAGCACAGGAACAGGCAAATTGCTGCCTTCAATTTCTGCCTAGATAAAAACAACCTGTCTGAGAAAGCTGGAGGGAAAACTGAAACAGCCACAGGAGAAGTGTGTATGTAGGTGCTCATGATCATTCAAACTGCCAGGATGAGTCTGGATCTTTACCTGCAAGTAATGGAAGAAATCTAATGGAAATGGCAGCACTGGGACTTGGGACTCCCAGATGCAGCTTATGGCTTCAACGTGCATTCAGTGCAGTATATTGGGCTGTCTGCCATCCATTTTTTTCAGTGAAAAATCCAAGTACAAAAAAACCACATCAATATCATCAGGTACCTCTGAACTTACCAGCTGTGGGGAAGCATTGTAAATTCACAGGCAAGTCTTTCACCCAAAGTCAGTAAATGACCCAATTTTTAAAAATTTTTCTGATGATAATTGATGATATCACCAACAGAAGTGGCAAAGCACTAAAAATAATGGAGAAAAGCCAGAAAACATAAAATATATGCAATTTGGGGTACCACATTATTGGTTCTGCTGCTACTACTACAACTCGGGCAGTAGTTTGTGACAACCTATCTATTCAAGACTTTAATTGAGCTCTCATGAAGTTTGCAATCATCCTTAAAGTTCAATAAACAGATGTGCATTGAAGGCAAGACATGGAGGAAGTGATAAGGAGAGAAGTGTTCAACAGTGGGCATATGAGAACTCATGAACATGCCCTGAGTCTTCACATGGTCCTCAGGATGCAACTTCTTTATGTTCATCTGTCATTTCACTGGAAGCTGTAGAAGATTTCATTTCAAACACAAGCAGTTGCCAGTGCCTATTAATGAATATCAGCACTTACAGCATGCTACAATACTGTCAAAAAGTAGCTGTGCAACTTGCTGAGTTCCATGATTTTGGAGCACAGAGGTAGGTGGGTTTGTGCACATGTTATTCAGCTGTCCGAGGAGAAAGAACAAACAAACCATTATGTCCATTTGAGAAAGAAAAAAACAATCTGCTGTGGCAAGGACAAATCAGTTTTCAGTGATGCTGCGTGGACACTGTTGAATACAAATGCTGAATTCTGGCTTCAATTTGTGGGGTGGGAAGATTAAATGTGCTCTGCCATTTAATAAACTTTACACTAAGCTCTGCTTTTCTCTGCCTCACTCTTTTATCAAAAGAATCAAGCCACTTATCAGATATTTCCAGGCATGCTTCAGATATTATTACCAGCTTAAATAATATCAGTTGCCTCAGCTGCTAGAAAAAGAAATAAAAGGTGAGACATAAGTTAGAAGCCTACAGTTTGGACCAAATACTGCCACCAACTTAACTCCTTTTATAAACACAAAGGCAAGATTATGCATAAAGGGTCATATTTTTGGCATCAGACAATTTCAACACGCAGAGAAGAAGCAAGAGAAGCTTCTTGGTGTATTATTAAACATATTTATATGAGATATTATACATTACATGAGACATTACATGAGACATATGACATATTGATATTATATGACATATTATATGACATATTATATGACATATTATATGAGATACATATTTATATGGTATATTGTACGAGAAGCAACTTGGTGTATTACTAAACAAGAACCAAGTACAGAGATATCCAGTTAATCACAGAGACTGCTGGCATTTTATTGTCCCTTGTGTGTTCAGACAGTTTCCATCCCATCCCAGCAACTCAGAAATTGCAGGCACAGAGGTGAGGGAGCAGCAGTGAAAGCAATGCTCCCCATTATGCATCCACCAAAGGGCAGCAATTTGCTGTTGTGCCATGCCATCAGATTTGTATGGTTTTCTGATTACCAAATGACTGCCTTGATGCTGATGTATCTAAAAATAGATGAAGTTTTTATGTAATTACATGCCATCTAAAAAAAGACCTTTTTAAATGAAGCAGCTCAGCTAGACTTCACAGGTGTGGAGAAGGGTCCTGAAGCATTACTCCACCCACAACTCTAAACCAGGATGCCAATTTCTGTGTGCATGTGGAGAAAATTGCTTCTTGTTTGTATTCAACCAGATTCCACAGCCCTAATTGTTATCCCACACCAAAAAAGAAAAANCTGTTTGTATTCAACCAGAACCAAGTCTGGTTCCACAGCCCTAATTATTATCCCACACCAAAAAAGAAAAATTTACTGAAAGAGGAAGGAAGGGAGAAAGCAAATGCTAATATGTCCCCACAGAACAATTTCTGTGCTTGACCACCCATGAGCATTTCCATGTCCACAGCAGGGCTTTCATCATTTACCCAATAACTCCTAGAGGGAGTATTCAATTAGCAGTGAGGATTCTGGAAAAGTGCTTGAAGATAAATTTGTTTTTCTTTTAAATGACCTGAAGGTCTATGAAGAGGATGACTCTCTTGATGGAAGGAACAGATCTACATGAACTGAAGTATTTCCCTAGGTAAGAGAAGATTGATGTGCAGGCTGACCCAGCTGTATGTGCTGAAAAAAGGCCTGCAGAGAGAATTATACACTTGCATGCAAAAAGCAGAGCAATGGGCAAAAAATAAACAAGAACAGGAGAAGAGAAAATGGCAGTAGATGCAGTAAGCATTTACAAGTATATTCAATTATGGCTTTAAAATTTAATGATTGCATTTTTAATAGAAATGATAATGCTCTGTTGTACCTCAGTGCAGAGCCAGACAGCCTCCACACTGAGAATCCTTGTCTTGTGCTCCCAGTACATCCAATTGTCCACCGCTCAGCTTTCAAAAGAAGAGGAAAACAAGGCACATATTGTGGCATTTCTAAAGATATTGCTGCTTCAGAACAATGCCTATTGTATTAGAAAGTGCTCACCTATACACTTTCTCCCTCAGCTATGCCAGGAGCAGGCAGCACTCCCTGAAACTCCAGGTTTCCTGCTAGCCCCATCTTGCTCATATTTGACACAGTGCTGGCACACCTGACAGTCCCAGCAGGGCAGGATCAAAGCAGGCTCCAGGTAAAAAGCACTATTACTTTTTACAGTGAGAAAGGTTCACTGCCCTGCAGGATCAGAACTGCCCCACTCCTGGATAACAAAATGCTTTCTGCAGATCTGTGCTCAGGGTGAATTCAACAGGGAAAGTCCTGTCTGACACAAGGGACCAAGAGTTGTGAGTCTCTCCCTGTTCCCTACTGCAAACTCAATCAGAACATTTCTTGCAGGATAACACGAAGGATACATTCTTGGTAACTATTGTGCATATGGAGAACAAGAATTTTGTCACCAACTTAAATGAGAAGATGATTAGGCCATTGTGGAGGTGGGGTGTTATATGTTAGGAATGGTATTTCCCAATTTAGTGCTCCCACTGAAACACTCCAAACCATGCACTGCTTTCTCACACCTCCCCCCTCCAATCCTGCAGGGGGCTGGAGAGAAGAACTGGAGGCACAAGAGGTAAATATCAGGGGCTATAAGATAAGAAAATTTACTGAAATTTTAAGATTTCAAGATAAAAAAAATTTACTGAAAACAGTAATGAAGTAAGGAAATGAACAGTAACAGCAACAATATTAATCACAGAGTACAAGGGAGGTGAACACTTCACCTGCAATTTGGTCCCCATGGAGAGCCCAGCAATACCTGACTGCTTCCAGGCCCCCACCTCCCTGGCAATGGTGAGGTGGTATTAGAATAACCTCCACATGCTGACCATGCCCTCTGCTGCCTACTGCAAAAATTAACCCTGTCCTGCCCACAGCTGGGACATGGGGGTACATCAGAAGCAAAAGCATGTGATTCACTGGGCTGGAACAATCCCATCAAATCAGATCAATGCAATACCAAGCTACCAGCCAGCCACACTCAACTCCCAAGCATCAAATCACCGTGAGTGATTTAATACCACTGTGGGTTTACACTGGCTGGTTTGCTACTCTAAGAATAGCTATGAAGAAAAAGTTGATTTCCCATAATATTTATGGCTATCATGAACTTCTTCCTCTCTCCATCCTGCTTAATTTGCTGCTATTTATTATATTCCTTTGCCATGGAATTCAGGCCAGTAATTTCAACTTCACTGCCTAAAGGCAGTCATCTACATTTCCTTGCAAGTCCTTCAGCAGCTTCCAAAGTGCTGAGCTACTGGTAATTCCTGTTGCAAGCAGCTGGAGCTGCAATGGCTCAGCACCTCTGCAGAGAACAACCTACTCAGTGTTTCAGTGCTAACTCAGTGGTAATTTGAACATTCACACGTTAGAATTTTATTCCTGATTTCAAACATTCCAGTAGATAAAGCCACACAGCACAAAGCCACTGCAAACCAGCCATGGATGGCCAAGGATCCCCCTGGTTAACAATGGTCCCAAATAACCCCATGCATAGAATGGAACAGAGGAATAGCTTCCCTGGCCTCCCAGGGCTCGTCATAAGCATGATTTAACTGTAGCATTATTCTAATAATGCTACATTCTGTTCCCTGTAAGTGACAGGGAGATCTTAACTTCACAGAGGAAAAGGCTTCTTTACAAGCCCTTCCCTCCTCCCCCCACACCATCCCCAAACCACCTCTGAGTATTTAATTCATTTTTTTCCTATATCTCAGATGTTGAAATCAACCCTAAGTTACTAAATAAGCAGAAGGCTTCAAGATATTGCATACACCCCT
Organism: Drymodes brunneopygia; assembly: GCA_013400955.1. Classification (NCBI taxonomy): domain Eukaryota; kingdom Metazoa; phylum Chordata; class Aves; order Passeriformes; family Petroicidae; genus Drymodes; species Drymodes brunneopygia. Next base: position 163,855 of record VZTZ01023862.1, read on the forward strand.
CAAAATTTCCTCTCTGCTCTGCACAGACCCAGAAGGCAGTTTTGCTAGTGTGCTTAAAGCAGTAGCCTCAAATAAAACATTCCTAAAATCCACCTTCCCCTGTGATTGCAGCTACAGCAGACACACAACAGTTGGATCTCTGGAGGTGACAAGAATGTGGAGAGTCTGTAGCATCCCCAAGCCTGAAATACAGTGTGTTTATATAGTCATCAGAACTGAAATACCTTATTCTCTGAACTGCCCTTGATGCACTTACCCTTACAAGACTCAAGGAAGAGACTTCCCCCACGTTTTACAGATCAAAATCGAGAACTCAAAGCTGCCTGCAATATTATTCTAGATTTTCTTGTGTGATCTTAGGCCAGTCTCTGTTCTGTGAACTCCCTTTCACATCTGCCTCAGAAAAAAAGTTCGAGAAGGACTGGCATTATGACACTGGCAAAAAGCACAGAAGCTCTGGTGCAAACTGAACAGGCTGAACCTTGTCAAGGATGGGTTCAACAAAGTGGAGCACAATCACTAGAAAATAATCAGAAGATGCTGAAGTTTCGTTAAAAGAAAAGGCAGAGAGACCACACTGCAGAGAGGCATGGATGTCCTGCTGGGCTCTGCCTATGCTAAGAGCCCCTCAGCCTGGTGTTGGCAAGTGAGGAATTGCAGAGATGGCAGATAATGAGGAAAGCAGCGAGGACCAATTCAGACAAACCGAGAACAATTCTTATATACACTCAAAAGTCCAACTTATTCAAAAAGCTCACATGGTAACACAGTAACCCTTCCCCCAAGCCTGCAACTCAGACTGTGGAGCAGAACTGAACCCATTGACAGCGTTCATCCTTCTGCCCTCCCCACGTGCAAGGGGCCAGAGTGAAAACTCAGTACAGAAGCCTATTAGTGAAAGAATTAAAGCAAGAACCCAGATCTCTGTAACCAGGTCCATCCCCACATGCTCACCTTTCACAGCTAAAGCCACTGGTTTAAGGAACAAGCCTGCCAAAAGCATGAAAATCCAGGTTAGGCAGTATGAGGCACAGAAGGAAGAGTGGCTGCGTTTCCATGGGGATGGTGGTGAGCGCACGCTGAGCCGCGCTGGGAAAGGCAGCACGCACAAGGAGCACACCCATGGCCTGGACAGCACCACAGCCACCACACCTCAAATCCAGGACAGCCACACAGCGACAGGCAGCACATCTCCCTTCAGGCTGGAACGTCTGACAGGATTTTCCGCAGAGCAGGAGCTGCTGGAGAAGGTTCCTGCTCGTTCATGTCTGCAGATCAGACAGGCAAGGCTTTAACTCCTCCCCGGATTTGCTGCTTATAGAAATCCCAGTGGAGGAGGCCTGCCACATCTAAGGAGTACAAGTTCCCCCTGACTCCTCCCTCTCGGTTTAAGAGTGCCAGAAACATCCTTGGGCCTCACAACTTACATGTTGGGAAGGAAGGTGCAGAACAAGGGCTGACAGGGGGACACAGTGCAGGGTCTTGTGGAACACACGGAGAAGAGCCCAGGGCTGTGCAGGAAAGGGGGATGCAGCAGGGGACCAAGCACTGCTTGCAGAGGACTTTCTGCCTTGCAAAGCACTGGTTTTTGCCTAAGCCCTCCACACTAAGCTGGGGGCAGAGCCCAGATCAAGCTGATACCTACAGAACCAGCAGGCAAGCCTACAGAACTGAAAAGTCCTGAAGTGAGAAAAAGCAAGCGAGTTTCTTGCTGACCATAAAGCCTGACAGGGCTGCAGGGCAGCAGCCACCTCCCAGCAGCAGTCAGCACGGCAGGAGCATCCCCAGAGCAGTCATTAAAACCTCCTGTACTTTATTAGACCTCAGGTGTCCGTTTATGCTCAAAAGTGGAATAAAGGACTGCAGTAAAATTAATAAAAATATAGAATTTTTCTACCAAACTGAAAGACCTAGAGGCCACTTCTGCATTTTTATGGCAATACTGGGGCACACTGAGCAGTGTGGGGTGGGAATCAGGGGCTGGCTCCTTACACAGCTGCACAGTTGTGTTAATTCCTTTATGAAAGTGAACGAGCCATTGACAGACAACCCAAATGCACACAGACACAGCAAAAGCATGAAGCTATAGAGGGCTTGATGAAATTAAACTCCTCAATGAATTTCAATTATATTCCTTCAACAACTTAATAAATGGCAAGCTTAAACTACTGGAAAAAACAAACTCATTTGACTGGTCATTGAAGTACATTTCTATGGCTTATGTAATTATAACCCCATGGCAAAGCTGCACCATTTGAAGCACTGTTTAAAAAAAGGGAAGAAATTAAAAACCAACCAATTACTGCCAGCCCAAAGATTTCAGTACAAAGCTCTCTGCTGGCAAATACCCTGCAATCACCAGAGCAGGGAATAATTTGCATCTGTTGCTGCCAGGGAAAAATGGGGCTCCAAATGCAGACACCTCACCCTCCACCCCCTTCCCCAACAACAATGCAGCATCATGCACCAGGCCTTTCACCAGCCTGTTTCCCATCACTTCCTGACACTCAGAAATTCAGAACATGCACTGTCTGCAAATGGATTTTACAAATAGGTCTTCACATCTCCCTGAAGCGTAAATTGTCCTTAACTTCACACATGAAAATAGGTGTAAAACCTACTTCCAAAGACCAGATCAGAGTCAGGTTTAACATTATTCTAGATGCCACATCTGAGCTCAACTCAGACATCCCTCCCTTTTACTCCTGTATCTTTTCCACAGAGTACAATGCTCTTAATCACAATGCTGCACTCCCGCCACTGGAAATGGAAATGGGAAGCAGCTATCAAGAAAATTCAAGAGCTCCTGAATTGGGACAGTGACCCATGGAAACAGAGCCATAAGACTTTATTTTTTTGTTCATTTAAAAAACAAAGCGGGCTTTACTGCAGAATCAGAAGAGTGATAAACTGTTAGGCTGTAAATCTCAGAATTTGTTTAAGGTCCAAAAGACCATTTTATCACTTAGTCCAGGTCTCTTTTAGTGCCAGTATCACACTGGAGCTGGGTCTCAGGAGATGGAGGATGAAGGACTCTCCACAAGAAAACTTCTCAAGACCATTTTCTGATGCTCTCCCACACTGGGCACCCAGCAGGTTTCCTGTGAAACCAGCACATCCAGAATTCCCCAGAAACAGATGTGGGAAAACTACAAAACACACATTGATGAACAACAGGCAATTTAGGATCAGGAGTCAGGACAGTATCACCTACCCAGAACTGCCCAAGAATTCATTTTGGGGGGGGACTTTTCACTAGGACAGATCCCAACCCTCAGGGAAGCCCTCCTCACAAATTCTCACTCATTTGCCAGGTAGCTCCTGCCACAGAAACCAGGTAAACACTTTTTTTTTCTTTTCCTGGTGCACTTTCAGGGCATTATCTAATGAGTAACTCCAAACAACCTACAATCTTTTGGTCAACTGAAGGCAAAGGCCACCCAGCTCTACCCCAGCTGGCAAGAGCCCTTTGCTGACACATGGCCAAGGCACCAGGCGGGTGCCAGCTGCAGGGCCAGCACTTGTCACTCTCCTTCTCAGACTACAGCTGCTGAGCAGTAAATATCAGCACAACTGGAAAGAAGGGGAAAACACACCAATAAATATAACCAGCCAGGGACATCAGCAACACTGTGAGAAGCCTGTCCTGAAGGCAGCTGCCTTCTTGGTTTGCTGTTGATGGTCTAAGGCTGGAGGATCATAACCTGGTAAATTGGGAGAAGTGCCCCACATGTATACAAAGCCCTGACTGTACCACTAGCAACCTTCTTATCTAGACAGACTCAGCAGGAAAGGGTAAAGACAGAAGTACATTTATCCTGCTTTGTGGATAGGAAAAGGAATCAGAGAAATTAAGGCCAAAAATACCACTACTTGGTTTCAAGAAGGCTTTCACTGCCTAAAGAAGGGCTGTTGCTCATAAAATCTGTGAAGCAGCTGTGGCAGTACTGAAACTAAACTGCAGAAACCAAGCCTCAGCTCAAAGACTAACCCAAGCCTCCCCTTTACAACCTACATGCAAGTTCTTGTTTATAGCCCAGAAACAAAGCCCAGCTGCTGCCACCACCATTTCTCCATTCAGTCCAGACAAGTTCCTTGTGCTGAGGCAGCTGCTCCCCCCAGGAGGGCTACACAGACACCTCCAATCTCTCATAGGTTTGCTTGCACTAAGTACATCTACTGTTGTGGAAGTAAAAATTAAAAAAGAGAGAAAGTAGGAGTCCAAGTTCCCATCCCAGGGAATGCTAGAAGCCTCTCACTTTTTGGGGGGGGACTTTTTTTTTTTCTGGTGGACAGATCTTAGAGAGCAGCAGCAGAGCCTGGCACCACCTCCCAGGCTGCTGCTGGGAGCAGAGGGGATGCTGCACTCCAGACTATGCCAGGGACTCTGCTTCCTGTGCTGGAAGAAATCACGGGCATGACAGAGCCACAGGCATTTCAGTACTGCCTTTCCACCTCCAAATCAGTATTTAAAGTTACAATGGGAGAAAATGGCTACTTTTTGGTACAAAATTATTTAGTTATGACAATAAATCCCAGCTGAGCCACAGAGGAGACACATAAAGAGAGAAATTTTCCCTACCTGTGTAGTGACTGAACCGTGTAATTCTCCTCCCCCCCACAGATATGTTGTTACACATTTAAGCAATGTTGCTACAGTCAGTGATTACGTCTCAAACACAGTATTTGTTTTTACTGGGGCACTTCCAAAAGCTGCACTCTACTACACAGTGCTAGGAACCCCATCAAGCACTCAGTGATTCCATGCACACAGCCCGTTCTCCCCTTGCACAGTCGGCAGGCCCCGCAGTGCAGCAGATCAGAGGGCTGCACACAGCTTTGAAGGATTGTGCATTAGGCATAACTGCTACAGACTGCTTGGTCTGGAAAACACAGAACATAACACCATAGCAAAGGGAAGGGATCACTTCTTCATATTATCTACATGCCACTCAGTCAGAGACTTCCAGCTGTCATCTGCGGTGCATCTGTCGGCTTACACTTCACACCACCCCACTGTCCCCAGGAAGAAATACAGTAACTCAAGTTTTCTTGCTATTTGATCTATAAAAAAGCAGCTGGCTTCCTTTCCCTCTCCCAACATTACCCTGGGTTTCCAGATACTCTTGGAAATCTTACACCATTTTTATCGAGTAAGTTGGCTCTAGGTAGCTATAAACACCAATTCTAACCCTACCTCTCAAAATATTAATGTCAAGATCTCTCACCTATCTTTCACCCTGCCTTGCAAAACAAATCACAAAGAAGCTTTCTTTAGCTTTTGGGAGCTATGAACCACAAAGGTAAGACACCACCTAGTTATATACTCTGCTTAAGTGTCTTTGGCTCACTTGGAGGGAGAGGAATCACATTCAGTAGCCCCTGAATGCAGCACTGTCAAATAAGGGTAGACTTCCCACTTGCAAGCAAAATAGGAGCAGGCCAACAAGGAAAATTCTTGATCACAAACATCCTTATTCCCTTCTTCTCCTTCCCTGGAATGGTGCTTGTAAATCAGATAATAGAAGGCATCCCTTCTGAAAACCTCATCCTGTATTTCAGCAGTTCTCTCTCAGTCTGTCGAAATGCATGGGATGCAAGAAAAGTGGTCACATCTCAGCCCTACACCTTACTGCCAATCAGCCTGGGAGACAGGTTGAAAGTCAATAGGAAGCAGGACAGAAGAAAAGGAAAACCCTGCAGCAGGCAAGAAGTGAGGGGTAGAATTAACCTAAAGCCAACTGATTTTTGGAAGTAACGAAGAAAGAGTAGATTTCAGTACCAAAGTGCCTGGCTGTGGCTCAGCTCTGACCCAGACCTTCATGCTCTCTGCAGATCATAATGCTTACTCTGAGGGGGAAGGAAATCCCATTACAACTGTGAGATTAAGTGAACATATCTCATTTTCCCAGATCTTTTTCACACTTTTGTCTATTGCTATGTAGCCTCCTGTTTCCAGCATCCTCAAATCTCCTTGGATGAAGCTTCTCCTCAGACAGTTTGTCCTGGTTCTGGCCAGGACAGGGTCAATTTTTGCAGTAGCCAGGAGGGGGTGTGGCCAGAACTCGAGGTTATTTTCGAGGTTATTCTATACCACCCCATGTCGTTGCCAGGCACTGGGGGAAAGGGAGTCTGGTGGCAGAGGAATCTGCTGTTGAGGGTTTTCTACCTGAAGCACTTGCCTCTGTTGTACCCTCTGTCACTAGTATAGTTGCTGTTACTGTTCATTTTCTTATCTCCTTGCTGTTTCCAGTAAATTGTTCTTATCTCAGCCTGTGATGTTTACCTTTCATGCCTCCAATTCTCTTCTCCATTACGTTGAAGGGAAGGAGAAGGGGGTGAGGGAGCCAGTGGGAGCATGGTTTGAAGAGTCTCAGTGGAAACCATGACAGTTTTACCACATCTTCTACACTAACACCAAGCCGACTGGAAGAGCCAGGGATCCTCCTTTCAAGTCTCCTAAAAGCTGCACCATGCTAAGAAAACTTACATTTCCTCACTACACTTGGGATCACGAGTATTCAGGCAAGGAAAGGGCCAAGCACTGTTCACTGGTCTGACTCCCTTACATTGGAACATTCCCATTGAAGGGAAGAGTCAGGTGCAGGTTGCTCTGCTGTAGCTTTGACCCCCCCTTAAGTTCATCCATTGCCTTGTTTTAAGAAGTACAGAACTTCTTGTGTTGTTTTGGTGAAGAAATAGTTTATTACTTATGGCATGTTTTTCGAGGGAAATGTATATTTAGACTTCAGTATAACCTTAAAAGTGGGCTGAGAGTACATACAGGAGTCAGAGTGAGTTGAACCAATGGCTTGCTGTATTAGGTCTGGCTGAGATGGAGTTCACTGTCCCACAGCAGCCCCCTCAGTGCTGTGCTGTGCCCTGGGAGGCAGACAGGTGTTGATGACACAGCAGAGTTTTGGCAGCTGCTGAGCAGCACTGGCACAGCAGCAGCGCTGTCTCCTCAACAGTCCCCCCCAACAAGGGGCTGCAGCTGGGCAAGATCCTGGGGGTGACACAACCAGGCCAACTGTCCCAAATTAACCAAAGGGGTATTCCAGACCGTATGACATCAGCTCGGATATAAAAGCTAAGGAAAGGAGAAGGGGGAGCAGGGGCACTCATTATTTAAGGTGTTTGCTTTCCAAGCTACCACCACGTGTGCTGAAGCCCTGCTTCCCAGAAGGGGCCAGAAAGCACTGGCTGATGCAAAGTAGGAAATAGAACTGATTTCAGTCTTTGCTTGTGCACACGCAAACTTTCGCTTTAGAAAACTGCCTTATCTCAACCTACGAGTTGTTTTCCACCTTATTTTCCCTCCCCTGTCCAGCAGGAAAGGTCAGCAATAGAGTGGTTGGATACTTTGTGCCAGCCAAGGTCAACCCACCACACTTGCTCAGCCTCAGCCTCTGCTTTCTGCACTGTTTACTGTGGGAATAAGCTGCTCCTGCAGCACCATTTAACCTGCACACATCACCTCCTCCCTGCACTTCACGCACCAGTATTCTGGGATTTGCACATGGCTGTAATAAGAGGTAAGCCATCAATAACCTCTCCCTCCCTGATCCTCAAGGAATATTTACTCAACTCTCAGATAAATGAGGCAAGACAGCATTGTCTTGTTCCTAGAACCAGCCCCTCTCTGTCAAGTGTTAGACACATTTGCTAAAAAAAAACCAAAACAAAACAAAACAATTAGAGCATGTTAAAACATTTCATTTAATTAAACATAATCCTCACAGTATCACAAAGGTAAAAGTAATTAAATGTTTTGGTTAAACCCTGAAAATAGAATTGAAGCTTATAAGGTCAGTCTGTGTATACCACCTAGTGCTTTATTTTTAAAGGAAACTAATGGACATTTGAATTGGCTTTTTGATTATACAATTTATCCTGTAAATAATAATTAATAATCAATAATAATAATAATCATCAAATTCATCTGGACACAGCTGAAGGTCAGCACAGAAAGCTTATTTTCATTGTTAAAAATAGGCAAGATGTGTCATCAATATTTTGAATTTCAATGAAAAAGACAAAAGCAGAAAAATTAAAATCTTTTCCATCCTCCAAGGCGTGTCTCTTCTCCAGCTTTAAAAATAACACCTGGCTCCTTGCATAAGCATGACAGAACAAATCCACTGCCTTTTACAAAATGTGGATGAACTATTGATATGATCCAGAGCTCCCCCAAACTCTCACTTGCAAGCTCTCCCCACAACACACAGATGGTGGGCCACATTCTCCCTCCTGCCAGTAGGAATTGCCTTCAGTATCCCACTGAAGCCTGACTGCAGATTGTCAGTGAGCTCTGTGGTTCTCTAACAGGGAGTTCATAAAGATGTTGGGCACATTAACTGCTGGCCATGAGAAGCTGAATGGAAAAGAGGTAAGCTCCAACAAAACTAAAGAAATAAAAATATGGAAGGAAATTTGTTGTAAGCCTTTTTCATTTAAAATTAAGTGTGGTAGAATAAGCCATCACCACAACTTTAAGTTAACTGCTTTTTTCTTTTAGTCTCCTTCACAAGGCTTTCAAAGAGAAAGCATCATACAGCTTAACTTTTCCAAGACTAGGCTTTAGTTCCAACTTTCATAGGAACAAAGAAAAAACAAAACCAAACCAAATTACTCATTTCTTGGCATGCAGATAATAGAAATGCTTTAGGGAGACAAAAACAAAACTTCATTTTTTCATCAGTGTGCCCCTGTGTAAGAAGGTAAAGTCCACTTCTCTAGGCAACTTTTATTCATTTCATTTCTACTGTTACAGTTTGATGCCAAAATACCTTTTTCTCAAAGAAATATAACTTGGATCACTGAAACCAACATCATTTTTACCACTGAATTCAAAAAAAGCAAGATTTAGGCCATGGTGCTGAGCATATCTATGTCCAGTTATTTTGAGAACATAAATTAACACTGAAACATCCATCTGGCGTAGCAGATTGTTTGGTGTATTTCATCCCCTGCTAATTAATGATTAGCTCTACTAGGAAACAAGAGAGTTTCCCAACAGGTTTTCCAGTTTCAGAGGACAGGGAGGACAGGCTGCCTGACTGCAGACTCGACCAGTAAGAGCTCACACTGATCTCAGTCCTTTGAAAATCCCATCAGTGAAACTGGATTCATTGCAGTAGGCAGCAAACTCCTTGGCGAGAAATATTTCAGAAAGGAGAGTTGGTTTAATTTATGGGTTAAAAACTGTCTTTTTGTGAAAGATTTGGAGGTGTCAAAACTCTTCTGCTTTGAAAATGTGGAGAAAAAGAAAAGAAGCAACATATTCCACAAATTTCCACAACCAAGGCCACAAAACAGCAGAGGCATCACAGTAAAGGCTGAAAACACAGATTCCCACACTCAGCAGACACCTGGCAGCGGACAACTGAGCCACTCGAGGCAGTGATGGCAGCCAGGGCACTTTGCCCCCAGCCCTCTTCTGGTGCAGCAAAGCTTGAGGGAGCCTCTCAGGGCCTTCTGCTTGTAAAGCTCACCCTCATCCCCAAATACAAGCTCACAGGAGTAACACTTGGGATGGAGCCAGGTGGCTCATGCTGCAAGTGCAGAGTGGTCACACCACAGGGCCACATGGTGGGGAAGGTGTATACCACATTAGCCTCACTTCTTATCCCAGCTACCAAGAAAACTTGCTGAAAGCTGAAAACAGAGTTCCACGACACTGAAAATGCAGAAAGCTCAAGAGATTTATTTGATACACCTTTGTATACCACATGCCCTGGGAAGCACTTCAACAGGAAACAGAACAGCAGCTAATCTGCTGAAGCTCACATGCCTGTATTTCCTGCAGTTTTGCTGGATTTAACCACTGCTAAATGTTCATCTGCAGTTTTTTTCCAACTGCAAACTTGTGCTGCTGCAGGAGCAAACACAGCCCTGGGGAAGTTGCAAAGGAGTAGAGCAGAGCTCTCCTGCCCCAACTCACTGGGTGCATGTCTCTGCCTGCACTCACAGTGCTGCCTGGGCCCAAAGTGGAGCTTTTCCAACAAACCCAAGAAGTCAAAAGTGCTTGTGTCAGGAACTGGGGACTTAATTTACCTGAGACACTAACAAAAGGAAATTATTGCACATGAAAAGGCTATTTAAGCTTTTTTTTTGTATCTCAGTTCAGCAAGGTAAAGGGACATAATGATTTTAGTCCTCTTTCTGAACTGGCCTGTTTTGCATAAGCTAAAAACTGAAAATTCAAAACAAGCTTGAGGATTAACAATTTTTCATCAAAATTCCCCCATGTGTCATGGTTCCCATGTGTCATGGTTTAACCTTGGACAGCAACTCAGCCATGCAGTGGGATGGGGAAAGAAACTGGAAGGGTAAAAAATTTGTGGGCTGAAATAAAGACAGTTTAATAGTGAAAGCAAAAGCCACACAGACAAGCAAAGCAAACCAAACCAAGGAATTAATTCCCACTTCCCACTGCAGGCAGATATTTGGGCATCCCCAGGACAGCAGGGTTCCATCCAATGTAAAGGTGACTTGGAAAAACAAATGCCATCACTCTGAATGTCCATCCCTCCCTTTGCCCCCTGTGCTGAGCATGACACCACATGGTCTGGGATGGCCCCGGGGTCAGTTGGGGTCACCTGTCCTGGCTGTGTCCCCACAACTCCTTGTGCACCCCCAGCCTCCTCACTGGTGGGGTGAAGAGCAGAAAAGGCCTTGGCTCTGTGCAAACACTGCTCAGAGGTAATGAAAACATCCCTGAGTTATCATCACTGTTTCCAGCAGAAATCCAAACCAGGGTCCTAAACTGGTTGCTGTGAATGAAATTAATCCTATCCCAGTCAAGACCAGCACACTACATCATAAAAACATTCCAAATACTTTTTAGGAAATACAATGTTCATGAAAAGTACCTTTCCAAATTACATTTATCTCCTTATCAAAACTGCATGCTAAGACAGGTCTCAGGGATCTGCCTAAGCACTTTAGGGCTGGGATCATCTCTCCCAAATCAGGCCTGAAGCTCCTTATCACACTTCAGTGGGGTACAACAACAAACAAAAATCAAACCCAGAAAGACACACAAAATCCCCAGCAAACAAAACAAAACCAACCAACCAAAAAAACCCCTAACAACCCCCCAAAACCCCACAAGTGCAAGTGATCTGGAAAGATCTCTTATAAGCCAACTTCTCAAAACAGAAAGTTGATCATATACCTCCATCCCCAAGTATAAAGATAGATAATGAGGCTTATGTGCCTCAGTACCACCCTGACTCCTGGGTTCTGTGTTCCCACCTGCTCACACTCACCCAGCAAACACCAAGCCACACAAGCTTTGCAGTGCTGTAACACAGCAGCACCACAGCCCAGGGGAGCATGACACGAGGTAAAGATCAGGCACTCTGCTACAAAGGGATGCAAACTATAGCCTGCCTTATGCTGAGGCAGGACAAGCCTCCTGTGACTGTCTGACAAAACCTCCTGGAAGACAAAAATGCAAAGATCAAGGCCAGGAAAAAGAAATTAAGTGTTGCAGAAGGGAGGTGGTTCCCCCAAGCAGCTCCAAAGCGCCCCTGAATAAAACCTGCACATGTATCACACATGCATGTGTCCCCGAGCTGGAGAAGATCCTGGTGCTGGTTGCAAGACCACAGAAGCCAGCCCAGCACGTGGCACTGACACAAGGTGACCACTGGGCAACCCTGTCCCCTGTCCCAAACCCTGTCTGAAAGGTTTTATGAAGGGCTCAGCCTTGGAGCTCTTCAAACAGGGATTTTTCATGGAAGTTACTTGTTGATGGCACTGTAGATCTTCTGTAATACAAAGATGTGAAATCATTTATCCATTCAAGCACCAGTCAAAATGATAGGAGCAGTTATAATCCTTCAACTGCACAGGCTCAAAACTTGCAAAAATACCTATTTCAAAGGTAGAAAAGGAGGTTCCCTTCTCCATCATTTATTTACTTGTTGTTTCGGTTTCTTCTGCTTGTTAACCAGGGTCTGCCATTGTTCTTCCAAGAAGAGCTTCCAACAGATGGACTTCGTTTCTGAATCAAAGTGTTGCCCACAATGTTGATCCCATACCACACAGTTACATACTTCCAGTCTCCCATGCAGGAAACTCCAGACTTTGTCAAAAATGGGCTTGAGACAAGAAATAAAAGCTCTTGATATTCAAATGTCACATAAGTCTTGTGACCACTGTTTATACAGCCATGAGTATTTAGTTTAAATCTCTACTGTATGAGAACCACACCTTCATTATTACTACCTCAAAGTCAATCAAACAATGCTTCTCTGGTATCCACAGCCCCTATACCAGTTTTCTTTGGAACCATATTCAGACCTAGAGTTTAAATCAAAATCTTTTGGGCAGTGGAGAAAGCAATGGGAAGCAGCTTGAGAAAAGGAAGATCTTTTTTCTGCAAAGGCATGGAATCACATTCAGATGAGTGATTTCCATAAAGCTGGAGAGGTCAGGAACTCTAAGGTACTGCAGCTTTGAGGCAAACCTCTCCCCTCATTTAGCGTTCTGTATAATCCTGAACTATCACTCATTGCAACATGGTTAACAAAACAATTATCTTGTCTCCAAATCTCTACCTCAAATAACTTGATTATGCAAGACCAAACAAATCAAATAAATCAAATCAATAAATAAATAAATAAATAGGCTTTAGCTTGTTTGCAGACAAATTTAAACTGAATACTAAGCACAGAAAGAAACTTGCTTTTTAAAAACAGTCTTCCTGTTTCTTAGGGCCCAGCAAAATGGGGACTTTGGCTATTTGGGTAAGTTGGTGCTGAAAATGGAATGTCCAGCCAACACCTACCTTATGCAGGTCTTCTGCAGCTTAACCCCTCTTCATGAAATGCAACTGTCCCTTTGACAACTGTTTCTATTCAGAGGTTGTGGTAACACTGCTTCTGAAACACCTGGCCAGCTATGAGAGGTCTCTGAGTAGTGTTTTCTCTGACTCTGCCTGGCTATTGTGCAGCACCGACCCTACACACTTGGACAAGTAACTCCAACCAGCCCACTACATCACATTCTTTCCATCTGGCCCCTGGCAAGTCCCTGACTGTTGAGCAGATGCCATCAGCACTTGTGTGTGTTGTGCTGTGCTGTTTTTTTCTTCTTATTGCACCTTTCTTCTTGAAAGTACAAACTGGTTTTACAACCTGAATGGCCAAATATGGATAAGCTTCAAAGCAGAACAGTTTCCCATGCAGATGCCTCAGCACAAGGCTACATTTCAGTGTTGTCTCCAATACAATTACACTTGTGCAGTCAGTAGCAGCTGTTCCAATGGTGCTCAGGGGCGATGCTGAACAAAGCATTCACTGAGAATGCGGGCAGACTTGATCTTCAGAAGTGCAACCAAAACCCAAAGCCTTGGCTGAGAGTCATCTGAGAAGCCCCAAACAGGCTCAATCACTAAGTCAGATCTCATCCTATTGTTCAGCTGAAGATACAGTTAGACATTCATCAAGCTTTAAAAACCAGTAATTTCTGTATCTTTTCTTTAAATTTCCAGCTTTTGACTGTCAAGGTATAGATCACACTGCGATTCCACTTGCAATAAAAATCAGGATTGATGATTTGTTTTACAGTTACTGATCCTGTGATATGAGCCTTTCTTAAAGCTTATAGAAATAATCATATGAAGCCCAAGGATATGTATGTTAGGCACTTGAACAGAAAAAGCAAAATAAACACAATGCCTATGTAACTGAAGAAGCTTACACTGGAACATCAATAAGAATAGCTCTGTTTTTATTTTAAAATGTCTGTATCAAGATTTCAAAATTAATTGCATTTTTTGGACAATGTATATATACTTGATCTGAGTGAAAAATGCTTAAAACCATCTATTTTCTATTTTATTAATGCATGAAAAATAGCCACAGGTGTGTGCAGGCTGTAAAATCGCCCTTGTCATAAAGGTTGTAGGCACACAGGATTATTATTTTTAATATATTATTATATATCTTTGTTTATTTATATATTTATTATATATATTTATTTATCTATTTATTATATATCTATACTTCATCAAAAAATCTTGAGAAATATCATAAGTACTTTCAAAAAGTTAAGATCTCTGTAAAACATTTATGGAATTGTAATCCCTCTATTTCAAGTATTTAACATGGTTCAGACAGCCACAGTTTCACACTCTGTAGGAGAGATTTAAAGTTCATTTGAGTTTCTGTTATTTGTGAGCATATAAGCAAAATAGTACTTCATTCCCACATCCTGCACTATACAAACTTCTTGTTGGCCTGAGGCAGCTTTGTGATGGTCCCAAGGACAAAAAGCTATTCTTTGTGATGCTCTACAGAGCTTAGTTGCTTATAAAGTAAGTTTGCTGGGTTTATTGCCTTTGAATCCCACATGACCATCTTCAAAAGAATCACCTGACTTTTCTTCTGCCAAAGGGGTCATGGCTGGATGAGAGACTTGGAGAACACTTCCCCAGTCCCTACTGACAGCTTGCATTCCCCATTTTTCAAGTTACATAACCATATATATACCTAGCTAATAACATTGAGAGTGACTAATGTGCTTGAAGTTTTGCATGGCCTGAGGCAGCCTGATGAACTGGTGATTTGGGAATGCTGCATGCTGACCCTTGAGCAAAACCAACCACCTAACAAAAACCAAGCTTCTATAAAAGCACACCTTCCCATCAATATTGTTGGTTACACAGAGACATGCCCAAACTATCTGGGATTTACACTGCATTATGGACTACTGCATTTTCTAAAGTAGGGCTCCAATCCTTACTGTCCAGGCCGTGTAGAAATTTTATATAAAAATCACCGACAACTGGTTTAATCAGAAGTGAAATATGATTCTTTTCAGCTTTGTCAGTCTTCTGTTACATGAGTGAACCCAAGAGTTGATGTTCCCTTGGTTGTATTGAAGTGGCACTCGATTTGGAGCAATAACCTTTTTCTTCCCATACTGCACAGCAGCCTGCCTTTAGCTTGGAATCTCTGTGAAACACTCTCACAACACACCTTCCCACTGAAAAAATCTACTAGTGCTCTGAAGTTCTCCCTCTCTTATCAAATTAGGCAAGAGAGAATATTAAGAAAGAGACAGGGAGAAAATATACAGTTCAATTATCTAGAAGATAATAGATAATCAAAGCAAATCACAATGCTGAAACAAGACAAATACACACTTTATATAAAAATAAATATCCATACCATACCATACCATATCCCTAATTACTGAACATCCTGAGGCACAGGTTAAATTGTAACTGCAAAATTATTCCTAGTGAGGACAAACAACCAAATAGAAAATTGTGTCCACACAGACAGAGCTATGGAGTTTAGAGCTCAGCTCCTCATGTTTTGTTGTCTTTACACTGTGAAGAAGAAATTCAAATCCAGGGACTTACCAAAGACTTCTAGGCATCTAAAATTTTTTCCTTGCTTTTCTCTTTTTGAAAGATTAAGTCCCATGCTTTCTTACTGAGAGGATGCCAGAAGGAATTAATTAGCCTTCATATCATAGCTGAAAACAAAGCTCTAAATCACACAATGCTCTAGTGTCTACAGAAGGAGATTAACACAAAATGACCAAAAAAATGCTTTATGACTGGAACCTTAGTAAAACAAATGGAAAAAAACTAGCGATGTAGAAAGAAATCAAAGAGCCTCCATTAGTTTTTGGGCTGGCTTTAGTAAAAATACTAAAAGTCAGTCAGTGCACAACTTGGTCAACACTAAGCTACATTTAAGGTCATCTTGAGATGCTAGTCCAGTGCAGTACTTAGAGAAGAAAGCAAAAGTTTTTTTCCTGGCCCCTTTTCTGATGCCAGTTTTGTTGGGGATGAGCTCTATTGTGGTGAGAAGTAATTAGGGCTGCCACCTTCTCTACCAAGGAAGTGGGAAGAAAACTGAAAGCTCACAATTAGTTCCAAGTCCTCCCAAGACAAGCAAACCAGCCAACTTACCCCAAAACCTATGCCATGCCTTGCCCACAGGGGTACTGGTGCCCTCAGGCAGAACTGCAGCAAACAAGCTCCTTCAGACAGCCTTCCCCTTCAGGGCAGGAGGGCTCTAGCAACTGAGAGGGAGAGAGCAGACAGGAAAGCAAGAGACTCCTATACTTTAAGGAAGAGAAAATACATTTGGATGAGCATTAGAACAACATGAGGAGAATCTCTTTAAAGTACAGGAGACTGCTGAACAACCATGCAGTGACTGCCAAGAACAGTATGATACATGGTTGTTGTTGTTACCATCATCATCATTTGGTAGGGACAGACCCAGCCCTAGTGCATCAATCTCAGAGAACTCAGCACTGCTGTGGGACATGGGCACTGGCAGGCACATCCCTTGGTGAAGTTCCATGAGGGCCAGGAGTCTCTAGCACCAGTGGCAGCTCCAGTCCACTGCCTTGAATGCACACAAAGACAACAGAAAAACTGTAAAGCTGGAGAGACACCAACAAACATATTTAAAGGAACAGGCATGTAGCTCCCAACCAACCAGAAGCTTCTGACTATGGGCTACCTGTGCTCTTTGCACCATTGCCCCTCCAGCTCCCAGAAATTACTTGCTGGGGGGGACAGGATAATATTTTCATTCACCTGGAGGTGAGAGGAAAGGAGAATGTTGTCCCAGCCCGAGTGGCATGGAAGGCAATAGTTCTGCTCTTCTGTCTCTTATATTAACTAAGTAATTTATTCAGCAAGGCATGCCCACTTTTAAGCCCTATTTGTCAAGTATCTGTGAGCTCTGGGACAGCCCTGTCCCTTCACAAGTAAGGGCACTATAGTAAAACATTACCTACCTAAAAAATCCCCTACCAGGCTCTGTGTTTTCAGAACTAAGTTTACAAAGAGACCACACTTTCTCTAGTATTATCAAAATTTCAACTGACACAAAAATCAAGTTGTGTTTTCTTCAAGCTGATCTCCCCTCAAAAGCCTACTAATGGATTTCTGCCTACAGCTCTATAGATTAATCCACCTCTGTCCCTGCAGCAGGCAAATAAAGCCTTACACAAATCAGCAGAGCAAGATGCTGCACTCAGCAGATACCAGAACCGCACATGCTACTAAATACAGCACAGCCAAGTATAAAGACAAGGTGGTTGCAGATTAAAGTACCTTTTTGTTATGCCCTTTTATCTTACAAGGTACTCCTAAAATTAACTCCTAGCCCAGAATGTTTTTTACACCATTTCATTTTCACATTGCAGCTCAGATTATTTTGAAGCAAAAGTACCACAGAAAAATGAGCACTGCCATTCACCTTTGCAAAAGCGTGGGAAATTAATTTAAGGTCAATAAAAGCAGAGGTCTCTGTAGGTATTAATTTCCATCTCACAGAATTTATCAACAGTCATAGAATTCCTCAATTTCTAGCTGTGCCAGTAGCAGAGAAAGAGAAAAGCAGCAGCACTTATCCTGGCACACAAAGCAATTGAGCAAGGTCCACGCTACATTGACCCTGCCATCTGGACAGTGCAGAGGCATTTCCAGCATTATCCTGTATAATCATGTAAAATTGTATTCTGATGACAGAGACCAAAAAATCCTGTGCTCCAGAGATCCGACTGATAACAGCAATCAATCTCCCTCCCTCTATGGATGCAAGATCACACACATCTCAGTGATGCCCACATCACTGCTTCACAAATATGAACAAATTATCACTCTTTCTTACGTATCTTTCAATTCACCAGTCCTCCAGAGTGTGAGAAAAGCAGACATTAAGAAGCTGATCCTCTGTCCCCAGTGAAAAACAGAAAGGACTTTGTTGGGGCCTGCTGTATGTGCAGGATTAGGCCTCAATGATTTGCCAAAGGCTTTACAGCAAATTGGTTGCTGAGCTAAGAATAGAAGCTAGGAATCCTGGTTCCTGGTGCTGTAGTCGCTACACAACCCCTGCCTTCTCCCAAAGAGGGCACTCAGGCACACAACTGGAGCTGGATGTAGCAAGAGGACACTGTGCCCTTGTGAGGCTTCACTCAGGGATCTTCCCCCAGCTAAAATGCAAGAGCCCTGTGCTGGAAACTATTAAACAGCTGTAGCTTCAGCTCCTGCTTCAGCATAATACACCAGCATTATCAGCTTCCTTCCTTATGCCAGGAATGCTGCAGGAGTTTGCCTTCTGCAGATGAAAGAGAAAGAAGAATGAAAAAGATGATTGTGTGTCTGTGTGCGTGTGTGAAAGAACAGGAGGGAGAGAGAAAGAAAGAAAGAAAGAGAGAAGATTAAAGGCTTTGTCATTATATAGTTTAACCTTCAGAAAAACAGATTTAGTAATCCTGTATCAAGCCTGTAACTTCGGGGTAAGTTTTACCATGGCATTGGTCTTGTCCACAGTCCTACCACCTGTACTGCAAGTTCCCAGCCTGCATTCCAGCTCCTTGCACAGTCTCTGCCACAAGAAGCCTGCTCAGCTTCATCCTTCAACCCCAGTGCTTCAGCAGCAAAGGCTTTAGCCAGCTGAGCACTTCTTTGAAACATCACATTTTGGGAAGAACCAAATACCTCCAAGGCCTGAGATATAAAAGATAAAGGACTCAAAATGAGATTCCCTCAACAACAAAAATAGATACAACCATCTCCCACACCCCCTGACATAACAAGGCTCTGCAGGGCTTGAGGGAGGCTTGAGTTATGATATACTGAAACAAGTACAAGACAAGGAATGAGAGGCAACAGATTGAGGAACCATCAGTACAAAATCTGCAGACTCTTCCAAAAGGCAGCACACTAGAGACAGCCAGTGAAGGAACCAAAATTGTAATCTGAAAATGAATAAACACAATCCCTCAAACTCCAAGCACTTAGTTTATTTAAGGACCAACTACTCAGACCAAGAAAACCAGGTTAATTTTTAAAGAAAATGACCAAGGGACTTTACAGGGTTCTGAGAAAGCCAGCAATCAACCAGTTAACCAGAATATCAGATAATTCCACCAAAGCCAGTCTCCCACAAAGATACTTGCCAATGTCAGATGTAGGCATTACATTCCCTAGTTTGCTGCCATGTAACTATATGATGCTGATTTTCTATAATGCATCAAGAAGGAAATGCTCCCAGCCAGTAATCTGCAGACTGGGGAGGCTCGAAACATTTCAGGAGGAGGCTCCACGTGGCCATACAAATGCATGGGTAAAAATACTAAAAGTAACATTACAGAGTTTGTTGCTTCAAATCTCTCAGTATGCAAGCCTGGACTGAAGTCTACTACTGGTTTAATAGCAATGTCAGACATAGAGAAGGTAGGAAGGCCAGGGTGAAGCAGTTTAGACAGATTTCCTGGGAAGCTCCAGTGCCAGGGCACTCATTTTGCAGGGAAAGGTGTTACCTTCATGGGAATCAACTCATACAATGTGAAAGTAATAATTTTGTGCTCAGGTGAATAACTGGCAGGGGAGGGAGGGGAAGGGAATATTTTAGACCAAAACATAGGCAAGCTTTCACCACAGCAGAAATTCAACAGCATGCCAAGGTTTCCAAGCAAATCACTGCTGACCTGTCCAAAGAAAAGCTGAAGTGTAATTTACTGAAATTCTGTAAAATAAGCTTCATTTTTGACTGAGGCTGCAAAAAGCAAAGCTACAGCTGCTGTGGAGTTTCAGTTGGTGCATGAGGCTTCATTCTAGAGCTGTGTGTACAGTGGGCAGCATCTTCTACTTGAAGAACTGAACTAAGTGTACTGGGAAAAGCAAGTCACACTTGAATCTCTCAACAGACAGGTACAGTCTGTCATTTCCAAATACTTTAAAGTCAATGTGGCCACTGCTTGTGATTGACTAAAGATTTCTCCTGTTATAAGGGCCTAGCTTACTCACTGTCTATAAAAAAACATCTAGTTTTGGGCCATGCTCCTGTTAACTTCTTCCTCAGCTGAGAGTATTGCCTGGATTACAATGAGCCTGTATCACTGCCAGCTGTAATATGACCACAGAGGTACCTGAAAAAAGGACATGAGCTGAGGTCCAATCATTTAATCTTTACCAAATCCTTGCCTCCAAAATGAGGCAAGCATTTGGTGAGGATAAAATGACTGGATGATTTTACCACAATTATTTGAGCAGTAGCAAAGTTCAGACCTTCCTGATCTAAACAACACCAGTATAAAGAGGTCAACCCTATTGTCACCTGTACCAAAGGAACAGATCTCTTCACCTAGGCTTACACAACAGATGTCTAGAGAAGTTGTTTCCTGCAATTTAATAAAAAGAAAGAAAGACTCAGCCCAAACTCAAAATTTACATGCAGGTTTTCTTAGACCCCTGCACCCTTTCTGCCCTGCATCCTCACCCTCCCAGCATGGCAGCCCACTATTGATGAGCAGTCTGAGAGGTGTTCTGAGGCATCACGGGCTAACCTCTGTGTGAGGCATCACAGCTTCCTCCTGAGCAGCACAGGCAGCTGTAAACAAAATATCAATGAAAAAGCCTACTGAGAGTGCAGATCCATGGCTTAAATGGAAGTAAAAATTTCTCTCTGGCCAGACTTCAGGGCAAGGGAGGTCCTGTGCCAGTTACACTCTTAACCAGCATTTTCATGCCCAAGGAACAAAATAATTTCTTCTCAAACCTCTCCATCAAGGGCCTGGTGATTAGCTGTTCTTTGAAATGATGGCACAGAGCCATCATGGATTTTTTTCTTCAACAAACCAGTATTGAATAGAATCTCACAGCCACAGAGGCAGCAATAAAAGAGGGAGAGGTAACAGAGCAAGGCGTAGGCAACCATCAAACCAAGCAGCAGCATCTTCACACTCACACTTCACAATAAACAATGGCTTCAAACTATGGTGGAGTTGCCCTGCAAAAAGATGGGAGCACTGTAAGCATCAGTCAGCCAGGAGAACAAAGGAATGGGAGAACCTTGGTAAAATAAAATAGCAGAAACCATACAAGAGAGTCTAGAATGTGATGCTGGTGAAAGAACCATCAGTTCCCACCACTTGCTGAGTTTCCCAGGCTGAGAAACCAACAACAAAATGCCACGGTGCTTCCAGTCTGCTCATCTAAATCCAAATGGGATGTTTTGTCCTCTTAGCACAGGACTTTCAGTATTAACACATTTCACTGCAGATAATCAAGACCTGGCTTTAATATAATGTGAATTATCCAAGGATCCCAATGCATGGTACACCAAGCAAAAAAAGGTTATTTTCCCAGAAACCTCAAGCATACTGATGTCCAATTTGCATGAACAGGGTTTTGCAGAAACATTCCCTCCCACATGAATATTTCAGCCTGGGCTCCAGCTCACCAACATCAACACAGAGAAAGTTGTTGACTTTGCTACACATAGAACTGGGTTATCAGGGCATCCCAAGCAGATTTGTAACAAAATCGTTGCCTTGAATATTGACACTTCCACTCTTGTATCTGTAGACAGGGCAAAGAAAGAAATGCTTCTTGCAAGAAAGCTCTGGTCAAGCATAACTACCAAGTCAGACATTTCAAAACACACAGTTACATAAATCATTGCACAGCCACTGTGCTCTATTAAAGAACAGGTTGGCATTGTTTAATAGGAGGTTTTAGGCTTTCCAATTCAATTATATTCAATTCTATTTTTTCATCTGACAATGCTTTTCAGCTTTGTACAGTAAAAAATACAGTGAACTGGTACAACCCTGGAGTTTGGGCTGAATGCCATTTGTTGGCCCTAGAGCAAATGAGGCCAATAAAACTGGACTGACTTGCAACCTGAACAATTGCTTTCAAAGAAAGATGGTGAAGTCCTGGAGAAGTGGAAAATATTCCCATGGAAAAGAGAAAGCCACATCTGTAAGTTTCAGGTCTTTCCTTATTATGGAACTTACCCTGGGGACATGACATAGCTACTCAGCATTTTTTTCACTTCTTGCTGCCAAAAGTAGGTGATGTATTTGAAATATAGGCAAAAGTAAGTCTCTGTAGAGATCACAATTTTGTGACAACCTGATCTTTTCTGTTTATTAATGAAGGCTGGATCTACATTTTTCAATACAATATACAAAGACCTATATAATTTGAGCTAGACTATTACTATAATTGACAAGAATAGGTGTGGCCAAATGTTTTCTCATATGGTTTAGAGATATCACAGTCAGACAGCATCTTCTCAAAAAATGAAAGATGAAATGTCATCAGACATTGATGTGCCAGGCAAGAAGGAGCAGAAGGGTCCTTATTTTAATTTTAATCGTCACTGGTCAAGAGGGAGAATTGTCTTGCCAAAGACAGACTCAGGAAAGATGAAAACAAAGCAAACAATTAAAGAAAACCACAGAAATTGCTCAGGGTCTCATTTAAATCCTGATGTACTTATTCTGGTCTAATAAAAACAGCCAACCCCCCCGTTTGCACAATTCCTGAGATCAGGAGATCCTGTGCCACAGCTGCCTGCACTGTTCTGAACAGCAAGGAGGCTGTTTCAGTTGGGCACATCCATCTGTTTTCCCCTCCCCTTTTAACAGACTCACCATTTCAGTCCTAAGCATGGAACAGGTTGGAGATCTGCTCACATGACTTGCATGTCTGTGCACTCCTGACCACAAAAAGGTGTCCCAACAGGTCTGGTGCTTTGCACCATTCTGGGATCTTCCATATCAATGTCTGCAAATAAAGCTGTGGCCACTCTTCCTTCAGAAGAAATACTCCAAGGATCCTTCAGTGCTGGCAGCTCAGAACTCACAAATAACTCTTCAGTAAGAGGCCAGAATGCATTCAGCATGATACAAGGCCTACTGGGATCAGGACTCAAACCAGCTTGCTTCTCCTTCCTGTTCTTCCACAACTCCCTGAATGGCTCTGGGTAAATCATGCTATCCTCCTGTGCCTAAATTCTACATTTGTCTGAGAGGGATAATCACTCTTCACTACTAAAGAGGGCCATTCTCAGGCTACACTTAGTAGTGATTGACAGGAGCCTAGGTACTACAGACAAGCACAATTTAAAAAAAAAATCACCCCTCTGCCACAAATGCTTTATGAAAAACAAATGTTCCTTAAAAAGCAGGTTTCAGATTCAGTTCCCTAGTAGTTATCACAAAAAACCCCACAATTTAACATAAACTCTATCTATCTAAAAATATCCCAACACAATTTGACAATGTCCTTTCAACCAGACATTTAAAAAAACCTACAGGCACAATTACATATGACAAAGATAATGACAAAACAAGAGAAGAAAAAAGGTAGGCAATATTGTTCCTTCTAGCTTAAAAAACCCCAAATTATAGTGCACTCGTTTTGCTGGTTTAATAGGTGATGTGATGGGTCCTTAGTTCATCTTGGGATAATTTAAGAACAGAATGATTAGCAGTGTATGATGACAGTGATCACTAGCTGGTTCCTGGAGAGCTGGTAAGTTATTTAGCTAAACAATGCATGGCTATTATGAGCAAGTCAGTGCACTAACTGTAATTTCCTTGAAAGCTGAGTGGTGCATGATTATACTTGTCCACTCAGACTGCCTGCTGGCAGCTCTCTATTCTGCTATTGTTCTGAACTGTAGAGTCTTCCCAGCACCCAGGATGCAGCCACAGAAAAATGTACTCTTCATATTCAGGTTTCATTGTGGCAGCTGTCCTCTGAAGGATAGTGGAAGAGAGACATTCTCTGTCCTGAAGCACAACTATAAATAAATATATAATAAAATATAATAAAACATGTGGTTTTATTTGTCAGCAGCAGCTACCTCTACTTTCTAGCTGAGGCAATCTCCATTTCAAGAGAGCTCTGACTTTGGAATGACACATGTATACAGCTACAGACATACTGTGCACATGTACATATATAAGTGTGTTTATGTGTATTAAAAAGCCACACATACATGAGTGCATTCCAGGTGGTTTTCTTTGTGACTGCTGTCACTACTGGAAGCTCATATGGGCATCTTCCAACTCACATTGCTCTCTCAAGGAACAAGGAGAGACAACAGAGAACACCTCCATAATGAACCTACCAAAACTAGGAAGAAAAAACGCAAAAGAAAGCAGCAGGTGGATGACAAGGACTTCAAAGTGGCTAATAAGGACATAGACTGAAAACATGGCCTTCATCTGTCCTACTAAAAAGTGGCAGTCCTAGTGGTGAAGACTATGCAGGATCCAGAAAACATGAGCCAGGTCCTACTACAGACTGGCTGAGTGAGATGGGTAAGGCACTCACCTTCCTATGTGCCTCAGTTTCCTCCTCTGCAAAGCAGGTCAGCAGCCTCTGCCCAGCTCCCAGAGGCACAGCCAGCACGTGCTGTACTGGGTGACCCTGGAGCACCAGGGCCCTGGGACAGCTCAGGGAGCACTGCTGGGACAGCACAGAGGCCACGTGCTGCTGGAGACATGCAGCACAGCCAGCCCGTAGCCCACCCGGCTACGAGAAGGGAGAAGAACAGAGATCCCCATTTTTGATCCCCTATACTAATTCTCAGAAATATATCTTCACTCTTGCCCACAATAAGCCTTTCCTTCCCTCTGGTGCATTTTTACTTTACTCCTGTCCCGAATGTTGCCAGCTAGTCTGAGCAGGAGGCAAAATTTTTAAAGCCCTTAAGTGTCTTCTCCTCGAACAGCAACAGTCATTTTGGAGTGCAAGCCCTGTTGGCTTCCAATGAGCCTTGGGGTACCCAAGTGTTTAAGTAGGTTTTTTTAATGGGACTTAGGTGATTCTGAAAGTATTATCATGTATCTCACATTGGTTTGATATAAAGTGAACATTAAGTGGGAAGAAAACCTGAAATGAGAAGATTTGACAAGTGCTTAATAAGTAGGTCCTAATTAATTTTAAACTTCGTTTTATGTAAGGGCACATGAAATTCTTTCACTGTCCTTTTTTGCTGTGCTGATCCTGCAAGGAATACATAACCAGGAGTATGTTTTAACAGGCCAAGGAAAAAGTACAAGTACCAGTCTATTTTGAATCCAGAACTGTTCCTGTCACTGAATTTTTTCAAACTCAAGTAAAAACGAAAAACCATTACTGTAAAAACACAAAGTGAGAAAATGTAATATTCAAAGTGGGATACTAGTAACACATATAGAAAAAGCCTCCCCTATAGTTTTGAAGAAAGGTTAACACCATTGCTAGTCACACACCTTATACCTATACAAATAAATAGTTTTTCTACCTACAACAAGATCTAATCAACTGACCATTCATTCTCCTGAGTAAAGAGAGGTTAACAAGTCAAACATTTCCACTCCAACTCTGAATTAACCAGCCCGTAGCCACACTCCTCCAACTGTGAGTCTGTACCATAAACATAAACAAAATGAGGTGGCTTCAAAGTGTAGGTGTTTGATGTTTGTTTCTCTCCCAAACTTGGAACACACAAAACAAGTTAACAGGAACTTCCCAGACACTGGAGATGGAAACTGTTGAATCAGGCACAGGAATTTCATCAACTGCTTTGCTATGATGCTCCAAGTACCCCCTAAGTTATACAGCCAATGGAGACTGTACCTAAAGACAGAGCCATTAACTGTTCTATGGAGTGTGGCCATCCACACATCTCTAAGAAAAGCATGTGGTTATACAGGAAATCTCAAAAAGAGATAAACAGCAATAACTTGCCATGGAAGGCTATAAAAATTGATTAACAGCCAATAATTCACCAGTTTAAAACCTCAGTGCTACACAATAAACATAGAAGAAAATGAACTTCAAATGTATGCTCATGTACATCTCAGAAGGATGCATATTTTACATGAAGCATATAACTTACACCTGCACATACTATTTAGCATTTCTGACTTTGTTCCTCTTTTTTTTCCCCTCCACCAATAGTTAGGTCATTATCACCTTTCTAATGAGATATCCATTCAAAATATAGTGCTTCACAAGACCATTAAAAGCCAATAGGTAACTACATTGTTTCGGGACTATTTCATATTTAAATCATTGCCTAAGATTACAATTCAACCACCATCCGAATGAACAAAGCCATTCAAATGGGTACAGAACACATTAATTTACATTAATAATTCCAGCCTGATTACAAACTCCTGTGCAAACAAGAAGTATTTCTGGCCTGTCACAGCATAAGAGCTACCAGGGGATAGCTCAGCAATTCCATGCAAACCCTTGCTTTATAAACCTACCCTTCTTCAGACATGAGGCTTTCCTTACATACAGACACAGAGCACTTGTCCTGGGATCAAACCTCAGCACTCCCCAGAATACAGCACTGGGATGGGTAATGTGATAAGGCATAAAGCCAACAGCATGACTGTATGCACAGGAATTGTAAGAACCACTCAGAAATGCCCGGAGTAACTTGATACCAATAGGAAGAGTACAGAGAAAACACTTCCCTACAGTGAGGCTCCATCACATGATCACTGTTACAGTGGAATTTCAGAAACTGCACAATAACCAAAGCACAACATTTACTGCAGGGCATGCACTACACAATACTGCACATTAAAGTCAAAATAAGTCACATTTGGACTTCATGTCATTCTAATACTTTCCCTTTCTTAGGTCAAGGACATGAATAAAACTTCTGTGTAGAGGGCTTGGGTAGAAGTAGTTTCATTAGTCTTGTAGATCTATCCAACACCATTACAAATTGTAATTAAGTTGCCTGCACCAGCACAGAAGTGAGTACATGCCCTTTCCCAAGGCAAGCTTTGCTCTTACCAAGCTATGGAATTTTTCAGCATTTAGTTTGTTTCAGCTAGGTTTTGAGAGTTTAAAGCCAATAAGCAGTTTCACCTGAAATGCTCACAAAGCAGCACAAAGGACCAATGAACAACTGCAGTAAACAGTCTCTCATTCATACCAACAGTTCTCTCCATAACCAGGAGGCTGCACAGTTTCACTTTAAAGTTTAAAAAACGCTTTGTCATGCTGAGATGAGACATTAAATCATACATTATAACACTGTGTGGAAAGTAATGCCAAATGGAGCAAAGCATTACAAAGTCAACAAGGTCAACAACATGTTAACACAGCAGAGAGCAAAGATCCATGCATGGCATTAAGCACAAGATCCCAATGGACAAAATCCTGAGCAAGCTGCTCGAGTAGCCTCTGCCTTGAGCATGGCTACATGAACTTCAGAGATCCTTCCTGACCTCATCCATTCAGTGAAGATTTGCTGTTTTCTAAATTTGTGACAATGTCCCAGGCTTGAACTGCAAACTGCACAAAAAGCTTCAGGCTCCACTATTGCATTAACTGCTGGTCCCACATGAGGCTCCCTGGCAGTCATGAGCCATCTATTCTCATTCACAAGGCCAGCTATGGGCTTTATCACTTCCCTTCATCTTTCTTCCCATTAAACCATAAAGCCTGCTCTGGTCAAGCCAAATTCTTGCTCACTTTTCTGTGATTAGCCAACATCACACTGGTGCAGCAAAGTAGTTTCTGGCAGTCATCAAAATATTGTTACACCACATGCCAGGAATACTGACAAGAAAACAATCACTGAAAAACAAAATCTGTGTTAAAAAATGATGCTCTGCTCCTTAGGAATCCAGTCATTCTGCACATCTGTACCTACCATTACCTTGTCTGCAATGCAGGTAACCACATCCATTTTATTTTCCATAATGAAGCATTGATTTAATTTGCAAAAAAATTGCTTTAACCACTCTACATTGCTGGCATTTTACCTGAAGAAAAATCTCTTAACAAACATAATCTATGTCAATTTGTGACCACTTAATTTGTGAGATGGAGCTATTGCAAAGCACACAGTCCCACCACTCACAGCAGAAAACCATTCACTAACCAGACTTACCTGCAGTAAGCTCAAGAGAGACTGAGCCACAAGTGTGTGGTTTCACACCTCGCTGCCTCAGCCGATGCAAACCAACTGCACACAATGAAACTGCTTGGTTTACAAAAATGCCAAATGGGTAATGACATGCAACTCACACATCCTCTCAGTGTATCATAAATTGCCTGAAATCTATCCCCACAGCAGTGAAAGGCCTATTCTGACACCACCCTTCTGCAGCCAAGTAGTTTGAATGTGAAAACAATTAAGAGCACAATTTTATTTTAACATTAGCTCATCTGATATAAAGATACCTGAAATACAAAAATTTTTGCAGTGACAATATTATCTTAGGTGTGAGATAATTTAAACAACATTGATCAAAATATGTTTGCTGCTCTAAACTCCAAAGCAAATTAAACAAGTCAGCTGAGGAGAAATCACTGACAAAGCCACTGAAACCAGTCCACTTATGCAATACACCAGATTTTGATAGCATATTATCTTCCACAAGATGGGTGAATATTTTCCTCATTTCAAATTACTCAGTTTAGTTCAATATGATCAATAGTTACTTCCAGGTTGGGAAACAAATTAGGAACTGAAAAGGCAAATAAACTTGGTTTTCTTCTTCCATTCTGCAAATAAGAAGTAGGTGTGGAAGGCTGAGACCTCCCAGCTCCAAAGCCCTGCCAAGCACAATCTCAAGTCACCATTGGCTTCATTTGTTTAGTACAGGTCATGTTACACTGCTTAATTATAAACACAAAATAAGCTGAGATTTTTTTTCTAAATACTTAGCACATTTAATACTGTGTAGTAGTTTAAAAAAGAGCAAATGGAAATGTTTGCTTTCCATGTTACAAATTCCAATTTCCACTCAAAAGCAGCTTGAAAAAGATCACAACTGAAAGACTAATCACATGATAAGTCATCCATCATGTTCAAAAATGCACAAAAATAAAGACTAAGTAAATGTATGTAAATGTATACAGTTGCTTAGATGCATACAGAGTACATCCTTCTCAATATTAAAAGATGCCTTTTTTTCTTCCTGCCAAGACTACATTTATTTGCAAGTGAGTGCCTTAGAGGTTATCAAGAGAAAAGAGTCAATCTTTCTTTAGGAAAAGAAATAAAAGCTACAAATGTTAAGCAAGATTAACATGGGCCATTTCAATCAAGGTCTCAGACTTATCAACTTCCACCAACTCACCCTGTAAAAACATGCATGGTATAAGAAAGGGTTGAATACTGATCTTTTAACCACAGAACTGGGATAAATATTCAGGTATTGCTAAAACCAGTGCATATCATTACCCAGATTCTCTTCATGTAACATTCTTGAAAAGTCTGAATAGAAAAAGACAGGGAGAGTCCCACTGACATTCTTAACTGTTCCACCCATGTCAAAACTTGTAAATTGTCCCCTCTCAGGTTCAGAAATTCCCCCAGTATCAACTTCTTAAATTCATCTATCTGAATATTTTAGCTAAGACTTACAGGTTGCATTTTACTCTTAAATAGGCACACCTTATGCCATCTCTAGTATCCTCTATAATAAGAACACTAAAACGTCACAGGAAAAGAAAATGAACTTCTCCTTTACAGTTACATCTCAGTCAAATATATATTCACACTCCTGAGAGGGTTTGGTTCCTACTTTATAAACAATTTGTATTGCAAAAATTTGGATCAAGGACAGCTTACCATCAATAACAGCCTACACCTCCCTACAATTACTGGCCAATAAGTGGCACAAGTATCTTAAAAACATTTATTCCATCACATTAACAAACATTAACTGGACCACAGAATTTTGGAAAAATCACTTTGCCTGCCCATGCATCCCCACAAAAGCATACCTCAGAGGTCCCCAAAGGATTAGTGAATGGTTTTCTGCCACCAAGCAAACTTGCCACTTCTCACTTCCATGTGCCAACTTTGTGCTAAACAGCAGCTCTGGTATCTGCTGGGAGATCTGGTATCTCTGGTATTACTGCTGGGAGCTTCCTAAAGCAGGCTGCAGATCAGAAGTAGGCTTTTTATTTTAATCTCTAGTAAGCCACATTTAACAGACCAAAGTAAGGTTGTTCTGGTTGGTGAGAAAGTTTAGGCGTTCACTGCATTTCTTTGGATGTGAAAATAAAACATTATTAACCAGTACATAATTTTTATTATATATCAGACTACAAAAATGAGATCAGGTTCTCTGTTTCAATGGTAGCACAGTAAAACTTTGTGCAGTACATCTGGGACTAACAAGGGCTTGTATAGTCACGAAACTGGCTTAATCCATGTTCATTTCTTTTGTACCATAAGAGAACATTTTTGCCTGTTGTTTTCCTTCTTAACACACATATCTTATTGACACAAAACTGAGCTGAGGTGAGGGTGGGGAGAAGAGATCTTTTTACTTTGAAATGATAACAGCAGCTTAGAGGCTTTGCTCTGTTGATTCTGAACTACAATGAATGAAGATATTTTCTCACACTCCTGTTGGATAATTCTTCCTTTACCAGCCTTGTCACCAGCAGATCAGAGCTGGAGTTTACTCCTGAGTTGACAGTAAACAAAAGAACAAATCTGTACTGTTTCTGCTGAGAAAAGAAATAGTAGCCCTTGTCCAATTATATTAAAACTCTAACATACAGGATGATTAAGAAGTTGTGTGTTGGATAAATGACACGGTGTGCTAAACAGAACTTAAAAAATCAATTGAAAGACTTACATGTTTATAGAGAATGACCAAGGCATTGTCAAAGAATTCAGTCATCAAATAGAGCCTAATTTAAGTTATAACTCAGTGGAGGGGTAGACTGTGGATTCAAACTACTGTGTAATGAACAACTCAGCTGTTACTTCTAGATGACAAATGCACAGTATTCACACTTTCCCTTAACAGACCTGCACTGGTTCTTCTGCTGAAGCATGTGAGTACCAGCTTGCAGGAAGAGCCATCTAACTAATAAAAGCCATATTTTTAATTTAAATACTGACTTTCACCTCAAAGTAATAAAAAAAAAATTCATCTGAGGGGATCTTTAATGAGTTACATGGCAAAAGATGAGTATTTTTTCCTCTTTTCTATTTCTCAGCTCAACATGAGTGGGCACCATTGATGTTTCTTTTTACATAACTGATGTTGTACCTTATCCACAGGTGATGCACCTCATCTATGTGACAGCTTTCCCAATGAACTGAAACATGAGAAATAAGGATAAACAACTATCCCACTACAAACTATAGGCCAATATTTATCTATTTCAAAAGTACAGGATCTAAATCAACATTTCTCCAGCACATAGTGCTGCCCAGCATTGTACTCCTGGTTTGATCTAGTACTTCCATTCCACCTTTTGAATCTTTAGTTTCTAAGCACTCCTGTCCATTTCTGACTTGGCATCAGCCTCAGCCTGATGGGACCACATGGCAGGTTGAGGACTGACTGCATGACAGAACTGCCAGGCAAAGAACGAGAAAATCGGGCAGTGCCCCACTGGTAAGTCACACACTAGAAGCAGAAAATAAAGGGGAAAATTAACATTTGTAGATAAACAGTAAGAGACCATGGGGAAAGAAACCTGTTCTTTCCAAGGTTTAACACTGCAGAATGCTCTCCTAGCCCAACAGCAGCTGAAACACCCAGCAGCCTTGAACGCAAACCAATGACATCCACAATTAAAGAGCTTATGTACTTTCTTAGCCCAAACAAGTAAATTCTATTCTCTCCACCTTCTCAGTTAGCCGATTCTCACTAGCTCTACTCATCCTGAACATCCACAAGCAAGTTCAGCACTGTAAATGCCCACAGTGACACAAGCAGGGCAGCATAGTGCTCTGAGGAAGGGCAGGCAGGCGGCTTTAGCCATGAGGCTTCCCATCACTCCAGCCTCCTGTGGTGTCTGGACATCAGCACTCAGTCCTCCTGTAACAGATGGTCACCAAATCAGACTGAAAGAAGTCCCCAAACCTCAAATATCACACATATACACACACCCAGAAAACAAAATAAAATATTCAAGGCATTTGGGAGTCTTTGCCACAACAAAAGAAAACACGAGCAAAATGTTTCAGATGAGTAGATATGATCTTATAACTGGCCAAAGCCTTTACTCAGTGGTCTTCCTAGGATGCACAGGATGGCAGAAGCCACAAGAGACGAAAAAAAAGTTTTTAACAATAGGAGTAACTTGCCTTTGCCAGATAATCATCCAGTGTTGCAGACCGATCTGTTTCTCATATAAGGGCATAAACAACATGTGTTTGTCTGAGTTCATACCAAAGGAAACAGACTGCTGATCTCAATGTCCTCAAACGATGCATGGATACATTTTAAGCACTTGTTTGTCCTATTATTTTCTGAAGTCCAAAATAGATCTTTTATTACAGTATCTCCAATTTCAGGACACCTATACAGTAAACAAGTGATCAGGGAATGAGAAACACTTATATTAATAGCAACAGCACACGGCTCATAAGTAGAGGTATCAATTATTACTAAGCAAAATAGATTAACAAAAATACCACCACAAACTTAAAGACAACAAACCTAGTTTTATTTTTTGATCAAAACCCAAAGAAAATCCAACTTATTCTGTACATTTTATTACCATTTACTTCTTGCTACATTTTTATTGGAATGAATATATTTAAGGACCTCTCCACACTAAGAATACTTTTTGCCTCCAAGCACCCCATGCTAGTGGCTGCAGGACAAGCAGAATCAAACCCAAAGCAGAGCCCAGCCTGGCTACTCCACCCCATCTGGCTTCTCTGGGAAGCACCTCACTCACATGGACAGTCCTCTGTATGTAGTGCCAAATCTGTAAGCTTGCAAAGTGTCTGTAATTCTGCATCAAGTCACCAATATACATAAACCAGAGCATCCTGAAAAAGGACACAGAGTGACAGATGCTTTCGGAATGGCTACCTTAAACATTTCAGGTGACCAAGGTCTCATCCTTTACACGTGCAGAACTTTTTCCTTCCCATCAGCATTCAGAAATAATGACCATCTCAAACCAAAGAGTATCAAAAACCCCTCAGAGATTTTAAAATTTGTGATGCTAGACACATGACCTACAGTTACTTCAACCACCCAGCCCTGTGAACAAACTAACTGCTCAACTTTATTCTAGTTATAATTTAACAGCTTTGCAATTTAAATAATACCTTTCTCCCTCAACTACTTCATTTCACTGCTTACCATCAAATCTTTATATTGGGTGCTGAAATAGCTAGGAAAGATTACTTGTTAGCACCAACTCCAGGAGTTCAGGGGTCTACTAAAGCATTACCCAGAAATCAGGCTAATTACATTACATAGACACAGAGCTTGGAAGAACCTTGACCCCACTTTATTCTCCTGGACTCTCCATATATTTTTATATACTCTCAGAAGATAAGGGTAGGCTCACCTTCCTTCTATCTATCGCATGCCCTGGTGTCTCAATGTATGCATTATCCCAAACCGTCCTCCATTCAGATTTAACTCCGATGCACTAAAAGGAATCACAGAACATTCTGAGCTGGAAGGGACCCCCCAGGATCACTGAGTCCAGCTCCTGGCCCTGCACAGCACCATCCCCAAGAGTCACACCATGTGCCCCAGTATTGGCCAAATGCCTCTTGAGCTCTGTCAGCCTTGGTGCTGCACCCACTGCCCTGGGGAGCCTGTCCAGTGCCCAGCCACCCTCTGGGGGAAGAACCTGTTCCTAACACCCAACCTAACCCTGCCCTGACACAGCCTCAGCCCTTCCCTTGGCTCCTGCCACTGCTCACACAGAGCACAGATCAGTGCCTGCCCCTCCTCTTCCCCTGCCCAGGGAGCTGCAGACTGCACTGAGCCTCCCTCAGCCTCCTCTTCTCCAGCTGAGCAGCCCAAGTGCCCTCAGCAGCTCCTCCCACGGCTTCCCCTCGAGCCCTTCACTGTTCCCATGGCCTCCTTTGGACACTCTGCAATAGTTTTGTACCTTTCTTACACTGTGGTGCCCAAACCTGCCAACAATATTCCAGGTGAGGCCACCCCAGGCCAGAGCAGAGCAGGACAATCCCCTCCCTAAGCCAGCTGGCAGTGCTGGCCTGGTGCCCCAAAGGACAGGGATGTCCCTCCTGGCTCCAGGGCACTGCTGATTCAGAGCCCACTGGCCACCAGCCAGGACCCCCAGGTCCCTTTGTGTGCTGCTGCTTTGCAGCATCTCCTTCCCCAGTCTGTGCACACCCAGGGCTGCCCCGTCCCAGGAGCAGAATCCAGCATTTTTCCTTGTTGGATGCAGTTATAAAATATTTTGCAATAAGGAAAAAAAAAGAAGTCAAGACAGGAATGTAGCGAAACAATATTTGTATCAAGTCCTCAAGCAGGTTACTTGTGGCACCTCTTCCAGTAGCATGAGACAGTTTAACCAAGGAAGCAGAGACACTTAGTTTTGGTGTGAGGGAAGCCACTCATTTTGCACACACAGGGAGATGAAGGTGGGAGTTTTCAGATGAGCACAGTTCTCTGCCCCAGAGAATCAGCATTTACAGCGGCACATACTAAAGAAAAATAATGCAATGGTGAAGCCACACACAGTTTTTACATTTTACATGCATAAACACAGTGCACAGTTTCTGAATAGGTAAATCCTTGGCACCAAGGAACATTCAAGTCAGACCCAGTCACAATATGCTGAGCTGGAAGGGACTCACAAGGATTATGGAGGTGAATGGCCCATACGAGGACTGAATCCCCAACCCTGGCACTACCAGTGCCATGCTCTAACCAACAACCAACACAATCAATAAAACACCAGAATGGTGATGACAGCAACAGCAAAAACATTAGACACATGCAAGTCTTCAGCATGCAACTAAAAAAGACATGGATTGCTCCTCCACTGGGGTGCCTGGCAGAGCCTGCTGTAATCAGCAGGCCTGCACTGACAAAAGCAGAACACCAAGAGCACAATGCTCAGTCTAACTGCTTAGCAGTTCCACTATTATTTATTCCTAGACGACCTCTCTTAATGCAACTTTACATAAAATACCTCATGCCTAACTTAAAGTTATGATTAATAGTATTTTTCTTTCAGCTCAGTTCAGCCCACTGTTTTATTCACTAGTCATCTCACCTCTTCACCATGTTAGCTGCTGTCTTGCTTCTGGCTATCAGAATAGTCTCAAAACTGCTGTTCTCTGTACAAGAAAATATTGCTATTGTAACAGAAGCTAAATTAAAACACTTGTGTCATGAACAAGGGCAAGAGTGTGAGAGTAGCAAAAGGTCAAATGAAAAGGGAGATTTGTTACTCTTCCTTCCCAAGTGGATTAAGAAAAATGTACAAGATTTAAAAAGCTGTTCCAGCCCTTTTCCCTGATGTATGAAAACATGAAAGAGACCCTCCAAATCACTTCTCACAGGAGGCTATGTAAAAATCCTAGTTTCTTGCATGATTAGTGTAAGAATACTGATGATGTCATTGTTACCCCTTTGGATCACATCTGTCCTGCAAATCATTATTTCTTACTGGCAGCCTTGCAGCACCAGTAAAATTCTGTTTAAGGTCTCACTGGGAAAAATGTAGGTGATGTAGGAACTGGTATCTTTGCTATCTCATCAGAAAAGATTAGCAGGGATGTGGACCACCTTCCTCTTTCATTCCCAAAGGGGTTCTTTGCATATGGGGTGTGTGGGAGAGGAGATTTGTCTTGCACTCCTATAAAAGTTGTTGTCTTCTGGGCATACTCACTTTTTAAAGAAGGAAAGAGAAACAGTGGGGTCATAAATTTATAGAGTTACATCTCCCAGAGACCTGCATCTTTCTTATACACTTGATGTTCATCAGGGAAGATCTGTGGGGCAGGGACCTTGTTGGCCCATGGGCATGCAAAGGCACACAGGAGAAAGCATTCCAGTCCTGTCAATTGTCCCAAGAATGACACAAACAAGCTTCCCCTGCATCTCTACTGTCAGCAAAAATAACAAAATGAACAAAAGAGAAATAAAGAGAAGTTCCCCATGCCAACAAACCTTTCCACAAACATCTGTTGTTCCTGATCAGTGAGATTCCATGGAAGGTAAGGAAAGATTGATACTCAGGGTGTATATGTTAAAAGACAGACACCACAGCAACCAGAGACAATACAAAACTGTCAGGTGCTGCACCCAAATGCAGGGCAAGGTATCAAACCCCAAAGGGGTTATCTCACTGCCCTGACCCTTCCACAGCTCTCTAACATTGAAAATGTGAAAGGCAATGTGAAACAAAAAGACAACAGGACCATCCCTGAAGTTTAAAAAAATAAAAATAAATTTTAAAAAATCCCAAACAAACAGAAGAAGCCCCATAAAACTCCAGTCTATGCGTTAAGAGTGACAGATTAAAGACTTAATTGTTGACAGTAACAGTGACATTTTAAGCATGGGAGAGGAAGCAACAAGACCTTCAAAAAATCAGCAGCAACTTTCAATTACAATGAAACAACACATTAAAAATAGAAACTTAAGACTGAGGACCCTTTAATGCCCTGTGGACTATGCAGGGACAGCAGTAAACAAGGTGCTGATATACTTTACACTGCAAACAATATTAGCAGCAAGCCAACTGGGACGAGCCCCAAATCAGGGTGAAATTTCAAGGCATGAAGTTTAAGATAAAGGGCTGTAATCAAATTACACCACAAATGGATCCATTCATCTGTAAGCATTTTAACAGAGAGCACTGAATTACAGTTTGAAATAAAACAAATTAATCTGCTTTCTATTTCTTAAATATCTATTCATTATTTTCCTACTGCCAACGAAAATTTCCCACCTTAATATGACAATGAATGTGGGGAGAAAACTGAAATACTAATTACCAGGCAGGAAAAACAAGGAGAGTTTGAACTGTGTTATTTACATTCCCATTCCTCTTTCTGAATAGTTTGAAGTCAACAAACTAAGCGAAGACAGAAGAATCTGCAATTGCAATTCAACTTGTTTTGTGCAAAAGGCCTAGCACCTTACACACATCCAATAAACTGGCCACGGTATTTTCTTTCCTCCCCCTAAATAAAAAAACTAAAAATAGTAATTCTCACAGTGCCTTCCACTATGTTTTTCTTTTTCCCGAAACCTATCACAACCCAAATTACTTAATACCACAATTTTTAAGTGCAAGGCATGCATTGCCCCTCGTCCTCCTCCAAGCAGGAGCACTGGAAAAGCACCTTTTAAACAAACCCGCGTGTGGAGGACTCGCTCTTTTTGTAAGTGCTGCAAGGAACAACAATCCAGGGGGAAAAAAAACATTAAAAAAAACCCCCAAAAACCAAAACCCAACAAAAACCAGAGAGAGCGAGAGAGGGGGAAAAACCCCCAGCAGTCCTCCTGCTCGGGCCGCTGCTGTTGCCTTTGTTGTCCGGCGGCCGGCCCGAGCCTGCAGCCGGCCCGGCCGGGCCCCCCGGCCCCCACCTGTTCTCATTCATCCCCGGGCGCAGCGCCGGCCCGGCCGGGCAGCGGGAGGCAGGAGGCGCTCTAGGGGCTGCCCTAAAGCCGGACGGGGACACCCTGAACTTCAGCGCTGATCCTCATCACCATCTCCCAGTCTCGGGATAGGGGCTGTGCGTAGGGAAGGCGCAGGTGTTCCCCTCACCGCCAGAAAAACCTTGCCCTCCGGCGAGGAGGGCGTCCCCCCTCACCCAGCAGCCTGAGTTCTTGCAAGGAGGGTGCCATCCCCCACCCCAGCACCCTGCCCCTCTGCAGGAAGGAGGGTGACCCCCACCCCAACACTGCCCCCTTGCAAGGAGGGGTGTCCTCCATGCCAGGACCCTGCTTTATTTTTTTTTCCCCCCAAGAAGGAGAGCACCCATCAACCCACCCCCTT
>VZTZ01023862.1:201466-227856 GCA_013400955.1 Drymodes brunneopygia
CCCACACCCCCACCCGCCCTCAGGGCCGGCCTCCACCAGACACTTAAAAAGAAAAAATTTTAAAAAAAGCATTATAATGGGAATCAATGCTTGTAAAAAAAAAAAGCATTAAAACGGGAATCAGCGCTTTTAAGGAAAAAAAAAAGGCATTAAAACGGGAATCAACGCTTGTAAGAAAAAAGAAACATTAAAACGGGAATCGAAGCTTGTAAGCGCTCAGCTGCTTGGGGTGTTGTTTTGGTTTTTTAAATTTTCTTCGCACCTATCAGCTAGCTGGAAAAATCTTCCAGAACCCAAAAACCCAGCAGGAAGGAGAAGTTTAGAGGTTTTCATCAACAGCAGGGAAATACTCAAATTTTACCTTGTTCATTCCTTCATGTGGCAGACGGGGAATCCTTGTCTGTTTCTCCGAGCAGCAAAAATAATGCGGAAAAAACCGTTCACTTCACATGTGAGTGTTACAGAGGTAAAATCACAGCTGTCGAGAGCATAAAACTGGCTGTGTGTGTGTTGTGATGCTGGAAGGGTGAATGACCTGTTTGTCCCCATTGTTGCCCCACTCCTCAGCACAAGGAGGCTGGATGGAGGTAGGAAGGGATGGAGGTTGGAAGGGATGGAGGTTGGAAGGGATGGAGGTAGGAAGGGCTGGAGGTAGGAGGGGATGGAGGAAGGGAGGGATGGAGGCAGGAAGGGATGGAGGTTGGAAGGGATGGGGGTAGGCAGGGATGGGAAGGGATGGAGGTAGGAAGGGATGGAGGTTGGAAGGGATGGAGGTAGGAGGGGATGGAAAGGGATGGAGGTAGGAAGGGAAGGAGGTAGGAAGGGAGGGAGGAAGGAAGGGATGGGCCCCCAAAGCAGCTCAGCAGAGATGGGACTGCTCTGGCAGTGCCACCAGGGAGTGTCACAGCACCAACCGCAGCCATGCTGTGTCTGGGCTCCTCTGCACTGCACCCACTGACACCTTGCTGACTGTCATAAATGGGATTTGGCCTTAATGAATTCTGCATGTTTGGAAGTTATTGGATTGTAATGAACTGATTGTGTGCTGGATGTGATATTATGGTAAAGAGAAAATTGCTGAATAAGGGCTGTCAAACTCTGGGGGCGTGGAAAGCTGGGGATGAAGGGGGTTATGTCATCACTATCGAGAACTGCCAATGAGGAGACATGGAACCTTCCAGAAAAAAGTTACATCATGGATTACATCGCTGCAGTAATGGCAACCACCAATGCGAGGGTTCCAGGGTGTCAACTATGAGGACGAGTAGACCAAAGAACATTGAGAGCCTGACCAGCTCCTCCTACCGAGGACTCAGGATAAAAGGCCGTCCCCTCTGAGCCTTTGAGGCCTTTTTACCAAACCTTTGGACTGGTAGAGGGATCCGATTCCACCTGGGAATCGCTTGTTTAGTCATTTGGTCTTGCTGTGGTTTAAACTGTTGTCAATCTTATTACAATAAAATTAATACGATTTAATAAAACGAACCATTTGGCTTGGTTTGTTTATTTCACTGACCAACACAGGAATTCAATTCAGTCTCAGGACTTCAGCAATAAAACTGTTTTTGGTTTTCAGTCTCTGTACCGGGGTCCCTCTCACCTCAGATCACATTGATTCTGCCATGAACACACTACCAGCGCCTGGTCACTATGGCCCTTTTCACCAAAAAATTTCAAATAAGCTTTATAAAGGCTGTCAAGAGAAACTTTTCTGTTCTACACAGTGGGAAACTGAGTCATGGGTTGTGTCCAAGGGCCCAAGATGAGAGCTCAGCCAGCCAAGCCCCACTCTAGGTGACTCCCCTACAGAGCAGGAAGAGCTTCTGCAGTTGTAAGTTAAGTTTTTTAGGGTCTGTCTTGTTGCAGAAATCCCTTGTCTGGAGACAAGCTTCCAAAACTAGGATTTCCAAGCCCTTTCTATTCTGTTCATTCCCATGGGATGGCTGTATTTTTCCCCTGGACATGTCCGTTCTTCCTCTGTCTGTGGCCATACTCCTGAAAGGTTGTCTTAATTTTGTTAAATCAAAAAAGGAAAAACTTGAAATTAGAGACATTCATATTGATAGTTTGTCAAAATCATTTAGAGGAAATGCAACCAACATAAAGTATCAAATCTCTACTTCATTTTTAAAAAGCCTTTAAAAAACTGGTTTTCCTTCATGGCCTCACAGTTCAGATGACTCTAGGCATTGCATTTTAGGAAGCTGAAGAGGATTTTTAATCTGCTTCCACTGCCAATTCAAGGTCTTGGATTTCAAACTCTGAATATGTCTGTGCCCGGCTACAAAAAATGCCTGGACCTGCATCTACAAGTTACAGAGAAACTTGTGTTCCTCTGGGACAATGCAGACCAGAAATTCCAGAAGGAAGCAGCCAGGGAGAAAATATACACACATCATCTTGGTTGCTGGGAGCTTCCAGAGGAAACCAGATAAATGTGGGCTGAATCATTTCTAGGAAATGCTGCAAAACTTCCCCCTTTTAAGAGATTTTCCCATTATAATCAGGACACCATTCACAGCTCTTCCCCTTCCCGCCTAGAGAAAAATATGTTGCCCCCCAGCAGAGCTTTTTCAACCCAGAGAGTGCAGACACTCCAGGAAGGCCACCAGAGATTATGCTATTACAGTCTATTTACCACAGAAAATGCTTACATGAAACAATTAGAAAGCTAGAACAGACCCAAAAGTAAAATCAGTGGGAACCTTTTGAACAAGCAACTCATCAGAGACTTTGTTTCTGCCTGCAGGGAAGGAGAAAAGGAAGCCCTGAGTTAGTCATCTGGATTTACTAAAAAAAAAAAGAAGAATCAAGCAAACAAGCGAAAAAAATCTGTCCCCCCCAGCCCATAAAACACAAAAATACTTTCTTCATTTTGTTTACATCTGGTGCTCTCCAAAATTGCAATGTCTTTTCTGGGTCTGTTCAGCTGCTATAGTTTTCCAAGTCTTCCAAAGGAGGCCTGAAGGTCTTTGAGCTAGAAACACTGACCTCATGGCTACTGTGAACTTTCACACAGTTGACTGTAGGAAGCATAAGGAAAATGTAAAGTCCTACCAACACTGAGTAGATTTTTCTACACATGAAAAATATGTCTAGCTCAGCACAGGCAAATTTTTCAAGAGCAGGCAACCTGGCAATTAGCCAAAATACTAATAAGGGCCCCCTCCTCCAGCTGACATTAGTATTCAAATCTCTCTCTCCCTTGTTGCCAGGTACATCTGGGAGATTCTGTGCAGGGAGCAGCCTAGAATGTGTTGTTAGTATACATAACACACTACAATATTTTTTGATTACTGCAATTTCAAGTTTTCCATATTTTTGCAGCTTGGGAGGACTCAGTTGGCCCAGCCCAGCCACAGAGCAAGGACCTGTTGTGCAAGATGATGTAACTGCCCGTTTTTACTAAAGCCAAAACTCATTCCCTGCCCACACAGCTTCCAGGGTCAGGAAGAACACAGGCATGGAGAGCTCGGACAAGAACACAGGCAGAGGAGGATGGCAGCAAAACAATCTCACCAGGCCATTTGACTCATCTCCTGCCTGGATGGTGAGCAAAGTGCTTATGAGCCATCACAAGTAGATGAGATTTCTGAGTGCTCTGGGTCAGACACCACCCATAACACCAAGCAGAATTTGGGGATTGAAGCCTTGAGGCCAGAGGTGGTGAGGTTTCTCCAGTAAAAAAATAGAGAGTGTACTTGGACCAACAGGGACCTCTCAGATATCTTGGCTTCTGCCCACCATCACAAGGACCTTCTAACTGGTGAGCAGTGCAGGAGCCATCTCTTGCTTGCCCTGGAGCACTGTTTATCTGGAAGTGAGGTTCTCAGAAGGAATGGATTATTTTATGAAAAACATGAGTTCAAGAAGGCATTTTTGCCTTGAACATTTCTCTCAGTGGCAACCAAGGTACAGTTCACCAACAGCTCTCTGGGATACTCTGCTCTTCCGAGTCTGATTTTTGTTTGAGAGCAAAATTTCTCATAAAGTACACTGAAGTTCACCACCCAAGTCTCTGCATGTAATTTGTGTCCAAACCACACTGAAACACTCAACAACAATCAGCTTCGCTTCGGCAAATAGGAATTGAAAATATGTAGAAATAGTTTAGGTGAAAGGAATGTAATTACACACTGTGACAAACAGTTCATGAAGATCAGCCCTGCACATGGAGGAAAAATAAAGGAGAATTTCTAAGCATGCGAGTCATCATGTTTTATGCAGTTACCACAAACTACAGCAGGATATGTCAGTATTATTTTATTTAGATGGTGGAAATTTGTTCTTAAATAATTTGTAGTCTTTTCTCATATAATGAAAAAGCCCCAAATTACCTTATTTAGTTCTCAAAGATGAAGGTATGATAGTCTTTTCCAGATGGAATGTAACATGCAGTATCTAACTTTTTAGCAATTACACCTCATTTTAAAAAACAAATATAATTTACATTAAATTATCTTTCATGATTTGTATGACATTACACTGCTGCAAATCTAACATTGCTGTCCGTAGAAATATGCTCTTCTTTCAAAATAATTTGAGGTTCAACAGCATCTTGACCTCTGACTAGGGCTTGTAACAGCTGCTAAGACCAAAAATAGATAATTTAGATAGATAGATAATGTAGATAATAATGGCCTAATGTGAATGACGTAATGGCAATACCCTGGATAAATATGCCCAAGGCAAGCTGAATCCAGTGTCACAGTTATTTGTCCTAGCATTTGCTTTTCTTCAGTAGATGGACCATATTAAGTTCTTAGCACATCTGTAGCTCTGGTGTGAAACCAGGGTCAGTGTGCATTTCTGGGGTCCCTTTCAGACCCAGTACATGAGGGATACAGCAATTTGCTCCGGCTCCTAAGCTGTACTTTGGAGTGCAGAGTCTCTTTAAAGGTTTGAGAACTGGAGGTACCTTCAGGTCAGCCGCTGATTTTGACCAAAAGGGAAGCCACAACATTTCTTAGCAGCCTCAACCAGTTTGCCCTGAGATGGAAGTTACTAAGTAACTATAATTATCTGGGAACTCCTTGCTGAAGTTAAACAGGCCTTTTTGACCCAGGGACAGTAATGCTTCTTTAGACAAACAGGTAAACAAAGGCACAGAAGGTGAGCAGTGATCCGAGGTCACGCCGTTAGTTATTATCATTTTGGAAGTGCAATTCATAGGCCACTGCTTGATCACGAGACCACTACAAGGTTGTCTGAGGCAGGATGGGTTTACAAGCTGCTCACACTTCAGTGACAGTTAATCTCTTAAGACAAAAAATAAAATCAGTTCTTTAAGAACAATCACAGGTAATATATTAAAATGAAAATAAAAATCAAAAAAAGAGGGGAAAAAAAGCTTCCCAAATGATAGTTTCTGAGCTTGCTTGTGGAAAAGTACTCATTTATTTAAATGAAAAGAGTGATTTATCAGACTAATTTCCTTCCAGCAACCAGAGACCTTTCAAAACTTGATTGCAGTTAATATGCCAGTGTTTCAAAGCATTTTATTCAACTATCAAATAAAATAACGAAGACTTTAATTTACTGCTGAGGTACAAAGTGGGCTGAGCAGGTCAGACACTTCCTGCTCCAGGGTAGCAGGGGTGAGGATGAGGCTGTGCTGTGCATCAGCTCCTCAGAGAGGCCAAGTCCTGCAGGAGAGCTGAGGGGGGCCACAGCACTCAAAGGATGTGCAGAGGCAGCTCCAGCTCTGCACAAAGCCACATTGCCCCTAACCTGACCAGCAGCAGAGAGCTCCATCACACGTTCACACACCAGCTTGCACATGGGGATTGTCCCATTAAACAGCTTGGTCAGGGAGGACAAAATGTCCCAACTCCCCCACCTGTGCTCTGGGCTTCGGTGATACCTCGCCAGCTACTGTCATGGAAGAACAGAAAACAATGGGACTCTCAGCACTGGCCTGGGGAAAGGAAGCTTTGGCACTTGTAATCAATGTCACGTAGGCTCTGGAGAGAAGGGATGAAATTGCACTTACCTGTCACGTGTAGCTGGACATGGCAACTCCCAGATGCAGGACTCACCAACTGTGAAGCATCTTGCCAAAACTCATATATCATAAAGTGTCAGGTTTGTACTATCCCCCTCTAAGGTAAGCAATATTTACTCAACTTTAGACTGTGAGGAGCCAAGCATAAATATTTAGTTTTGGTATTTTTATTCAATTCCTCCTTCTCTTAGCTGATGTCTGGCAAAGTTTGCCCCCATGCTTGGAGATGACTTGGCTACAGCCATTCCTATGAAGCCCTCATTTTCATTTAACACCTACATGCATCAAGAAGTTGAACCTTGACTTTGCTGGAAACATTCAAAGTCTAGAAGGGAAAATGATTAGTAACAGAAGGAGAAAAAGTAGTGCATGTGTTGCTGAACTAAAACACCACATGAGATAGAAGCTGGTAGTTTCCTAGCCAAGATGCTGATCCCACTGGTTTGTTGACCAGGTGAGCTACCTACACCTGTTTGCTGCAATAAGCATTATTGAAACAGACCCAGTCCAGCTCATTATCTCTGCACAATTCCAGATGAAATTACCAAGGTCATGTCCACTCTATGAAGGCTGACAATCATTGTTGATACAAAACTGAGAAAGCATGGCTCAGGATGTGGGAAAGGCATCTTCACAGCTACCAGGAGGTGTTAAAGATGACCTCATCTTCTCGTGTACTTCTGATACTGAAATAGGCAGTTGAAGAAAACACTCCCTCCCCCTCTCCCAGCCCCAGACCGCCAGCCTCCTGAAGATCAACACATCTGCAAACACATTCTGCAAACCTCAGGGAAGAAAGCCAGATTGCAGCCTGCCTTATCTCTTCTGACTAGCTGAATGTATTTCAGGCCTCAAGCATCACATGACTGTACATAACATGTGAATACAATAACTAACGTGGCTTTTATAACAGATCAGCAGGGATCAGCAGTGTTGAACAAACACCCTTATTTGCAAAAGCACCTTCCCAGCCCATGAAGCAGGTGACCTTGTCTCCCAAGGGTTACAGTGCAGAGTTAATGATCTGCAAATTAAGGATTTGGAATTTATCCACAGCTCTCCCCTTAACTGCACCATTTGTACCAAATCAAATAAACACTGTCACTGCTCTATAGAAACCCAGAGCTGTAAGAGAGGCCAGAGTTCAGGAGGCAGTGGACAGTGCATTTTCTGCAAGAAGGCATCTGCTGATGGGGACAAGATTTCATGAGAAAGCATAGATC
This sequence comes from Drymodes brunneopygia, assembly GCA_013400955.1. Lineage (NCBI taxonomy): Eukaryota > Metazoa > Chordata > Aves > Passeriformes > Petroicidae > Drymodes > Drymodes brunneopygia. The sequence continues at coordinate 208,694 of VZTZ01023862.1, forward strand.
AATATCTTGTTCAATGTCCTTTGTTGTACCTCCCACTGAGGAACACAGCACATATCTCACCATGTGACCAGGTAGGGCTCCACAGTGGCCTGGGGACTCCTAAGGACCAGTCCAATCTATAAACCAGAATTTTCCAGAAACAGGTTTATACACACTGGAAAGTTCTGATTGTACAGGACAGAATCCTTTATGCTCTGCTGGATCACAGGATTCACAAGATTTAGTTCCACATGAAATGCCATATGGAAAAATCCCCTTACCTCTTGCATTCTCAATAAACCACATATCTCAGTGGTGAGAAGGCCTTATTTGCCCATGTATTTATAGAGGAGCTTTATGTGCACAGAAGGCAGGACACTTCTGACCACACTATGCTTCTTTTACACCTGGTGTAGCCAAGCTGAGCTCACAGGGTCTTGTCATTGTCTCTCAAAGACCCCCTGAATCTGCTGGTCAGTATGACCTCTGGATAAATCCTGTGGAATTCTGACTTTGTGGGCCTGGAACACCATGCTCTTTCCTTGCTAGGGAGTTTTTGGCTGTGGCAATGCGTTGCTGTTGAAGCTGGCTTTAGAAGTTGCAGCCTGCCCTATGAGACTAAATCCTACTCATTTGCTGTGCTAGTCGAAGCTTTTGTCTGGCCACAGGACTGATGGGGAGCTCCTGTGGTAGAAGTCCAACAAAGAGGAGGAAACTTAACATTTTAAATCCACTCTATGGCATGCCCTCTTTAAGGGAAGCTGAGGCCAGCAGGCAGGAATCACAGTCAGGCAAGGTGCTCAGACAAAGTAGGGCCTGTTGGTCATTTGTCTGCAAAAGACAGCGAGCCTGAGCCAGCATGTCCAGGTCTCTCTTGGCAGAAGTTCTTACAGGGAAGCAGCCTAGTCTGTCTAAACACCTCCATTTCCTTCAGCAATTTATCAGCATCCATTCCCTCCTGTTTGTCTTCTTCAGCAGGGTCTTTTTGAGATGATTGTTTTGATACAAATGAGCCCTCCTGCAGCGATTTAGAAGATAAAGCCCAGTTGTTCTCATCGTTTCTGACATGGGGTCTTCCTTTAAATATCTCAACCCTTTTGATTCCAGACAGCACATTCCAGCAAATACTTGAAAATACTCTCCTCCTCTTGCCTCTCATACCAGTATTAAGTTTTTAACCCATTCTTATCCCTTGAAAACAGGATCCAGCAGCATGCACAACTGTTCTCATGCACTTCATGAAGTTTAATAGTAGACACAGACCAAGACCAAAATGAATAGTATACTAAAGACACATAAAAACAACTGAACAATTAGGATGTGTACACATATTTGTCTATACAAGACCTGCTTCTGTAACACTTGGGAATCATGTGTGATAGTTTCAGGCTCCAATTTGCAAAAGCAAGAATTATAGAAACAGCATATCTATCAACAGGATACCTCTGCAGAGAACTAGAAATGTGTTTTCACATCTTCAGATTTTGTGTTCCACCATGGTGACACAGGAATACTTTACACTTGGATAATACACCCTATTTGTAGGTTCATAGATGCTGCACAGGAGGAGTTGCTGAAACAAATTCAGCAATGAACATAATGAGCTGCAGAACTGGACCATCTTGCCTTGAATCCTGATTCAGACAGTAGCTGATGGCAAAATGTAAGAACAGAACAATTTTGTAGTCTCTCCTGCTGCAGCCAGTCTAGAGTCTAACAGGTTGAAAAACTCACATTCTTCTAAACCACTCAGTTTTCATCTTAAGGGCAAAATTTTAGTAGCAATAATCTGAGGAACTAAAGCTGAATTGGAAAACAAAGTCTGTTAGACATCAGGGGAAAAAACACGGAAATATTTTAAAACGGAACATTACAAACACTGAAAACAAACAGTCTAAAGAAATGGGACAGCAAGACACACAGGAAGGCAAGTAAAAGGAGGCAGAGTCAACTACATTTATCTGTGTAGAAAGTTTGCTTTATAAGAAACAGTTCACTGCCAGGCTAAATCATGGCTTTCCTCTGCCACTGGGCCACAATGCAAAACAACAGCAACAACATGAAGAATCCCAGCTTTAGGGATCAAAGGAGAAATTCAGGCACACCTGAATTGTATAATATGGTCACACATATCCCCTTCCCAACTGTTTTCTCTCTCCCTGTTGTAACTACCCATATCTTTGCCTGAAGAGCTCTGAGGTTTGAATTGTGCTTATAAAGCTGGCTGTTTTCAAGGTCCCATTGCTGCCTCTATCAGCCAGCATGTAACACACTTCTCTACACTCAGAGTCACTTTTCAAATCTCAGTTTTGATTACTTCAAGGCTGTGTTTCATGCTATGCTGTTATTTATTTTAATGAACTCTGCCTACTCCGTCATTCGGTTCAAGCCAGGAGATCTTTGGAGCTGTTATGCTACACACAAATACAGGATGATACAGCAAAGTAACCTAAATGGAATGAGGCCAAACAACATGCAATCATGCTGACAAGGAGGGAGGGGAGAAAGTGCAGAGGGGATGGGTGGAGAGAAATGAGAGGCAACAAAAACTGTGAGAAGAAAACCAGTGTTTCTTACTATACATGAGGCCTGGCAAAGAAAGAGGAGGACAGCTCTGTCTGAAAGGGAAGAGAAGGGTCTGGCAATCAGGTGCATGGACAGTGAAAGCCATTTACTGAATTGGCAACTGGTTTTTTTTCTAGTGGCCTGTTTTCACAAGGAGGCAAACATAGTCCTAGAGAAAGACTTCTACAAGGTTCTTAATTTTGTTTTTAAAGTTGTTCCTAATTTTTTTTTTTGCATTGCTGTTCATGACTTGCAGAAAGCAGAAAAGGAAAATAAAGTACAGAGTAGCACTAAGAAGAGTCTCCAGACAGCTCTCTGCTTTCTAATCTGCTTGTTACCTGAAGACTAAGCCTTCTCAGTTCTTTGCATTAACTAGACTCTTCTTTACCTCTCTTCCCATAAAACTCAAATTATTTTCTTACTCTTTAAGTGGAGTGAGTAGGCAGTGATTTTCTGATGTGCTTCTTGAGCAGAGCTAGGAATGGGATAAACTTCTGAGGCAGAAATAATACAAAGTTGCTTCCCATGTTTGCAGAACAAATAGATGAATTGAAGGTAAGGCAATACAATCACAAGAATATTTCACAGAAAGGTGTCTGCACTGGAGTAATTTGTCCCAAGGGAAAATGATAACGGAATAAATACTACACAATATTTATTTAATTCAGGGACGTGCAAAAAGAAAGAAGAGCAGGAGGTGATGAAGCCTAAGGAAGAGCAGAAGTCCAAGAGGATTTTTCCCCTTCCTCATAACCAACCACAGTCATGGAAGCACTTTATCTTCTTCTCCAAATTCTTGGACATTAACTCAGCATACCAGAACTCCCCCTGCTGAGGAGCTATCACAACCACAACTGAACACTTGGGGAATTTCTTTGGCAAAAGACATCTCTGATGGAAAGAGCTGATTTGTTGAAAACAAAGTTTTCTGTGGAAAACTGTCATCCTCAACAAAATATTAGCTGGGAGATGTTCCTCTGCTCACAGTGCTGTTGCTTGGCAAGAGGAGGCAGAGCCAGCATTCCTTCTGGGGTCATTCTGCACCAGCCACACACTGCATGGACAGACAGACAGACAGACAGACAAGCACGACCCAGAAAGGGCAGCCTCTTTAGTGCTGGAGGCCAGATTTAGAAGTGTTTGTATCTGGCCCTTCCTACTGGACTACTGCTATAGGGGAAGGGAATTGGTTCCCATCTCAGTCTCTTTCCCAAAAGATAGGCTCAGGTGCTTCCTTCTTCCTTTTCAAGAAGAGAACAAACAATAAGGTAAAATCATATACTTTTCATAAAACAGCACTCTGTTTCCATCCTCTAGTTTTAACACAAATGATATCATTGCACTCACACTAGGGATTTGATAATTATTTTGGCTAAAGAAAGCTAAACAAACAAGGACAAAACCTTGTAAGCCTTGTGATAGCACTACATTTAGAAAGATTAAGCATAAGACTTAAAATGAAAGAAACCCTTCATTGCTCTCTGCCCCCCCAGCCTGAGACTGGGTCTTCTTGCATGCAACAATTTATTGTCAGCACTGTTTCAACAAATCAGTGGAACAAGGTGCAAGCTGGGCTTCCTGAGTAGGGAAACAGTGTTTTCAGAGCCCTCAAAGTCTGTCTAAAAGTGCCAGATACTCCTTTTAAATCATGTAGGTACAATGAGATTTTGTTTCCAATACTATAACTGCAGAATTTATTTTTTTTTAAGCTCAGATAAAATACAGAATGGCTTTTTCTGGTTCTTGAATCTTTCCATGCTACCACAAGCAACTGCATTGTTTAAATCCTTTCCCAAAGATCTCAGATCCTGTATATGCCAAGGACTTTTAAAACACAGCTCAGCTGCTTGGAGAATTCTTAGTGAGCTCAGCCTGGGTGTGTGCTTGTCCATGCTCATGGCTGCAGGGGAGATGTTGCTGTTGGGGCCCAGGGCTGAGGAGCTCAGTGTGCTGCACTGTGGTGCCTCTGCTCAAGGCAGGTGATGCAGGTTTCACTGTAGTTGTCCTGAGTCTGAAAAGAACTGTGCCCCCCCTGATTCTGTATTTCCAAGTCAGCATCCTCATCTGGCTTCAAGTCCTTATCAAACTTAGACAAAAATACAAATGAAAGAACTTTTGAAAATATATATACTCCCTATAGAATATGTAATTAAAAATGTTTTTGGTTGATTTGTTTGGAAACCACAAGCCTTGGAAACAGGTTATAGACAAAATCTTACAGACACTATGTGCTGGAATATAGCTGAGTGTAAATTAATCGAGGTTCCAAGCGACAAGGAAGGCTTGTCCACAAACTAACTGTGAGCTCACAGCCACCTTGACCCAAGGCTGCAGTCAGGGTTAAGAGCTGAACCACAGACATTTCAAACATCGTGACATTATCTCACCTAAAGTCCTTTTGCTGGTCCAAAATAAGGTTTATTTGTGGATTGGTATTTTGTGACTGACATTTTTATGGACCTCATTTTCTGTTGTGGCAGTGACTGTTGTGGCAACAAGTGATAATGCCTTGCACTTCTGAGTTTGCTGCTGTGTAAGCCACTCCAGAGGCAATGAGCCATGCATTAGCCATATAGAGAGCATTGAGAAGAGTTAGAGCATGCTGCTGTGCCACCAATCTTCTCAGCAATTAGCAAAAGAAGGGTTGACAGAGCCACTTGGTCCCCAGCAGTGTTCCCCATCAGGTTTTTGAGCTGTAAAATTCAAGGGCTAGAAAAGGCAAAAGAAATATTTAAGAACCACTTGGTGAGAGGAAGGGGCTCTTTGCAAAGCATGGGTCAATGGAAATCTGGAAAATTTTTTGTGACCAAAAGAGTAAGTGTCACAGAGATTGCCCCCATGTCACAGTGTCCATTAGCACAGTGACTTCCAGCATCCACATGACTGCTTCTGACTGACAGGGTGACCATGATTCCATCAGCAATATGCACACACCCCTTTTGGTGCTGTTATAGATGTACATCTAGAAAGGGAATAGCAAATCTATCATCCCAAATTGCATAAAGAGATTATTTTCCTAAAATATAGATGCTGAATGTCAGTTTGATGCCAATCACTGGCTTTTAGTTATTTTGTTTTTTATTGCTTCACAAGACTTTTTCATGCAAATGCTAAGTGTTCCAATTGCTTAGATAATCCAGTCTAAATATGTGTGGACTTTGTAGGAAGTTATGGATTGATTATAGCTTTTGACTAGTGGTAGGAGAAAGATCCATAATACAATCATGTAAGACTTGACTCAGACTTCTGAATCAGATTTTGGCACACTTGTCATCTCTGTATTTAGACTCTTTGACACAGATTTACAGCCTCTCAAATCTGTTTCTTCCCAGCTTCCAGTCTAAACATTTCCTTGGGTACACAAAAATATCCATGACAAATTAAAATACATGCATCAACTAGCTGATCACAGAAGACTTCATCTGATAGGCAACTATTACACTGTTGTTGACAAATCCAGAAGCAAAGAGTCTTTATGAGAAAGATTTGTTGCTAGCAGTGCAGGCTTGTCAGAAACTCAAATTCTGTGAATATAAATGGCTTGATACTGAGGAGAAATAACAGTTTAGGCCATTATTGGAAAGCTAGAGTGTTGTTTCTTTACTTTTTATCACTCAAAAGAGAAAAAATGAACTTCTAGTCAAGTGTCTTTGCTGTAAGCTACAAGAAATCATTACAAGGAAATTTTTGTTTGCTTGGTTTTGGTTTGTTTGCTTTGGTTGGTTTTTGGTGGGTTGGTTGGTTTTTTTGGCTTCTCCTTTATATGGAATCTATCTGGAGAGAATGGCATTGATAAAGTTGAAAAAACAGAATGCAGGCTGCCTCCCATAGTCTGTATATTACCTGCGTTTTTATCTGCTCCAGTAGCAAGAGGAACAAATTCAGGCCACCAGGATAATATCAGTGTCACTTCCATGGTGTGGTCACTTTTATGCAAGCCCCTCTTTGAAAGCAGGTACATATGAAACAGTACAACTCCAGCAGATTTCACTGGACAGCTCTAGTTTACACCAGCTCTGATTTTCAGGCTCGTTCTCTAACTACCAGTGTGCTGTGTGGAAATAATGATAAGAGATTTAAAGAAAAGACCAATGTATTTCTGTAGTAATTTCAGGTTTTCTTGCACTGTGCTTTTCCAATTTACAGATGACTTGCTTATTAACCCAGTTTGCCCTTATGGCACCACAAATAATCAAGGTGCTGTTTCCTGCTCTGCTGACCTACCACTGTGTGCAAAAGCTGCATCTGCAATTGGATGGGAAATACAGATTTACTGCAGAGCAGCAGCAAGCAATCCTTAGTGTTGACCCTGCAATCTTTACCAGGGTGGAATTCCCACGAAGTTTTGATGGAGGTGTGCAGAATTCACCTTTAAAGTTCATACATGAACAGAAACATAGCGAGGACAAACACGAGTAGGGACTCTCATAGTCCTGAGAAAGGCAAAATGTAACATCACATGCTAATGCAAGGATATCAGGAGTTAAAGTCCTTCTACAAAGAGCAGAAATTAACTATTATTTTGTTCTTTCATTTATTTTCAACTAGGTATTTCCCCATCCCTTTATTATTTTAGGATATAATGAGAAACACTCTTCCAAGCCCATATGAATGTGATATTTAAGAAATGTTTTCCCCATGTAAATTAGAACAAAAATATCAACTTCATTTTTTCATTGCAACTATTCATTTTGTCTTTTTTTTTCAGTTTAAGCTCACATTTATGTGATTCCAATACTACCAATTATAAAAGAATTGTTCAAAGCAGTTGTTTCAATGTCAAAATCTTTCCTGTAAAAATGATTGTAAAAGAAAAAAATGTGCTAGGATAGGCTCAGAACAAGCCTTCTCCTGAAAATAAAAGGTTAGATTTGAATTAGTTGTCATTTTACAACACAGGCATTTCAATTAGAAATTTGTGATTAATTCCTTTCAATAACCTCTCAAGAAGGAATATCCTTTTACTATCTGTAAGCCTGGAATTACTATGCAAGTGAGCTGAAGAGTGCTGGAGACAGGAGGCAGGGATGTACTCAAAGCCACCTGGGTGCTTCCCCTTCGTGGCTCACTCCAGAAAACTCAAAGGAAGCACAGAGAGAGAGTTCTTCTCCAAATGACAGCAGAACAATGCAATCCCCATGCCCTTGACAAATCAGGCCAGAACAAAGTAAGCTCCTTCATTTTCCCTTGTCACTCCAAAATCCTTCTGCATGCTCTTCAACGAGGAAGGCAAGAAAAGTGCATTAAGTGGCTTTCCCCATTCCACATTATCCCATTCTGCATCTGTATTGATGATACATGCTGATGAGTTAAATTCTTTCCTTAGAGCATGCCTGTATATGAAGTTGTGTTCTCTTCTTTAAGAATGTGAGCAGGAGCACATTCTGAAAGACAAGAGTCTACTCATCAATGGAGTATGCTGCCATTATAGGACTAAACTGCCACAAAAATGATAACTTAATCACATTTTCATGATGAGAAGTTTCCACTAAAACTGATTCAATAATACATTATGCTATTTTCTGTGCTTATGACAATGACCTGAAAAATTGTAAAATTGTAAACTTTTGTGTAAGAGAATAAGCCAGACCTAATTGCAATGTCCAAGTGCCAGCCTTGCATTTTAGTTTCTTCCCTCCCTATCCCTGCAAACGTCAAATCCACAACCAGTGCCCAAATGTAAGAGTTATTAATCCCTCCTGCACTTACCTGTTCGTTCTCCAAGCACATGGATAAAAGTCTCTCCACGTGGCTTAGGCCCTCTCTGTCAGTACAGGCTTGTGGACTTTGATTATTTCTCATACAGCAGCAAATGATATTGAAAAGGCTGTGCAGAATACAGATGCCATTAATAAAAGAGAAGAGAGAAAGGAAAAGACAAGAGAAGAGAAGAGAAGAGAAGAGAAGAGAAGAGAAGAGAAGAGAAGAGAAGAGAAGAGAAGAGAGAACCCCATACTGGTAGCAACTATGATAATGGAATTCCAAACTTTGCTGGATAAACACTTTTACACTTCATTCTGAACAGAAGTGTCTTGGTTTGAAAGACNAGCAGCAAGCAGCAGGGCTGGGCAGTGGCAGCCGGGCCTCTGTGCAGGAGCTGCCTCACGCAGCTGGGGAGAGGCGCCCTCCTGGGAGGGGGAGCGGGTTGGGGTCCCATGAGGTACCTGAAGGGATGGGGAGGGGCCTTTCCAGTCACATCGGGTGTTAGTAAGGTCCCAGTTCTACAGCCACTCTAACAAGCAAAGGCTCATCCATGGTAGGAGAAGCAATGGGAGGACAAAAGCTCTGCAGCGGCAGCGAATCCTCCAGGCAGTGACCACAGACCGGCTGTCCCTCCTCCAATGCTGAGAGTGAGAGGCAGGAGCTGCACCCAGCCCCTTCCCCCAGCCAGAACCTCGCTGTGTCTCTGCCCTTCCCAAGAGAATGCCCCTCAGGTGTGATACTGCAGCCAGCTGTACTCCTCCCCTCTTGTACTCTTCTCCTTGACTATATCTTTTGTCGATGTGAAGTACCAGTTGTTACTGTCTTTTAGCAACAAATGGGAGAAAACTCCCCGAGAGAAGGAAACAAAAAGAGAAATCCTAACCTGCAACAAGTATTTTGCATGGTCAGGTGAAAATAAGGTGAACATATTTAAAAGGTTCATCGCTATAATTAAGTCTAAAAGTGTAATCCAAGGTACCTTTCAGACCTTGTGTTTATAACTTCCATTCATCTGTGAAGAGATAACTTTCTCTCTTCCACAAGTAGCACACCTTGTAAACAAGGTTCCTTTCAGCTCTACAGCTCAGAACTGACTCTGCTGTTCATTAAAAAGAGGGAAGAAAAGCATGCATGACTGCATGAAATGAACAGATCAGACACATAAGGCCACAGACAACAGCAGGAATACAGTTGCTTCCGTGATCTGCTTTGCCTCAGAAAGCACATTAGGAATACACTTAAGGAACTGCTATGTGCCCACTCCTATTGAATGTATAAGTTTAGCATTTCGTAGGGACAGGCCTTGAAGACTATTTCTATAAAGGAGCAATAGAAAACCAGTTATTTAATTTCTTCAACCGCAGTAAAATAAATTGCTGTTTCTAACACCACCCAAATTGGAGCAGATCAGATTCTCCCCTTTCTTTTATTGAGCAAAAAACAACCCCAAAAAACTAAACAAAAACCAACTTGTGGTGATTTCTGCAACAGACAAACAAGATACTGCCAAAGTTAAAAGCATATGTTTTCCTGCATATCAATGCAGGTTTCTTCTACTAATGCTAATGCAAATGACTGATGTGGGTCAAACATACCCTTCCATGAAGTGTGTCTGTTTTGGAAAGGTGTGAGTAGAGACGTGGATAGATCAGCAGAGATGCTGTGCAAGGTAAACACTCAGTCTTGTTCTAATAGCAGCACGGGAATGCTTCAGTGAGACTAAAAACCACAGGTTTGGTGTCTTTTTGGCATTAATAGTTATACACAAATACCTCTCTTTCAAGGCAGATGTCAGCATTTGCCTGCAGAGGGTCATGGTGGGTTTTCTCCCAGCCCAGCAGGATCTGCTGGATTCTCACAAGTAATCAACAAAAAGATAAGGCAGGATTGGAGCCCAATAGATCCAAGACCATTTACCAATCACTCATTCCATTGCTTCTGATCTTGCCTCTCCTCCCATTTGCCTGGGGCCTCAGGCTCATTTCATCAAAACTGGAAGGCAATAATCCAGATCAAGAAAAAGGGAGTGGATTCTATTGCTGAAAAGACCATGTGAGTAAAAACATCATGCACAAAGAAACACAGTTAATTGGAAAGCTGAAGAACAAATACCCTTCCTTTCCCTCCTGCAGAAAGCATCTATCCTCCCGTCAACAAAATAACAACATTGACCAAAGCCAGTGCTCCCAGGGAAATGCTCTGCTCCAGGTTGCATCCCTATCTCTGCAGTCAATTTCACCTTATTGCAAAGGGTAATATTATCCTTGTAAGTGATGGACACAAGATCTGTGCAAATGCAGTCTCTGGTTGTAAAAATCCCTCTGTTGAGATTATATAATCCACAAACGTAAAAAACAAAATGCATGTTGCACCAGCCTCATGAAAGCTATGTTTAGAGGGAAATACAGAACTCTGGCATTGTATTTATGATGCTGGCTAAATCTACTGGGCACTCTCAAGGCCAAGTTGTAATCTGGGACCAGCATTCTGCTCCCAGAGCACAAACTACAGAGTTACAGCCAGGCCACGCTGCTGCAAGGTCGCACAGCCTGCAACAAAAGGGGAAACTCAGCAGCAGTACTGGCTGTACTTTGCAGAGGCATGAGAAGGTCAGTGTTCCACAGATGTGCTCTACATACAGACATGTGTGTGCACTTGCAAGGTGTTTATTCCCTCCCCTGGTGTGCTACATGTTGTTTTGTACATGCAAGCCTTGAAGAAGTACCATTGGAACAAGCTGCCTGAACACGCGTGAAATTGTTTGACTTGTCCATATTCTACTTTTTCAAGCTTTCACACACAAGTTTCACTTCCAGAAGAAAAACAAAGGGGGCTAAGACATAGGGAACTGGTTCGGACCCCTGTTTCAGTTGTCAGCATGCTGTTAATGCCTGTATCTGGTGCTGCAAAGACTTGTTTCTGACACTTTCTACAAGAAAAGCAATAGTTAAGTTGACATGAGATTCCCTGTGTCATTGACAATTTCATTGTACTGCAATCAGGTGGACTTTTGCTGTTTCATCTCTATTCAGTTGTTTGCTTTGTAATCAGTCTATTTTTATAATCAGAATCATCTCTCATGGATGTTTGGTTGTGTCTGAGTGCAGTACATGAATTAACCTTCAAATGTGCAAATGTAACAGCCTGCAATAATTGCAGTCATCTTTCATCACAGAGCCTTTTACACAAGTAGGTTTTTTCCACATAGGCTAAGCTTCCTCAGAATTAGCAAAACCAATAACACAGGCATCAAACAAAGGAGGCACTAGAGGTAGAAACCAAGAAGCAAGGTGAGCCCTATCTCTCAGCACAAGGCCAGGGACAATGTGACTATCCTCACTGTACTCCCCTGAACTCTGCCAGGGGAATCATCTTTGTGCTGGCTCCAGAGCAAGCACATCACTTCTTAGCACCTGAGCTTGAGCTGGCATTACAAACTGCTTAATTTCCAGCTATGGCTCAGGACTCAGCACACAAGTGGTTCTCCTGCCATTCCAACAGATTAGCAGAAGCATCTGGCCAAGAATTGATACATAACTAAGAGAGGTGATGTCGAAAACTGTGGCAGTAATAGTCATCTGCTTTCCTTGACAAGAGAGTTTAAGCATGTGCTCACCATTCTTAAAGCCTTCCCGATATCAGAGGGACTCAGCATGTGCTTGAAGACTGCCAAACACATGGATTGAAGCACATGCCTGAAGTGGTCAGAGGAACTGCAGTCTCCAGAGACTGAAGAGCTATTTTAGAAGGTGGCCATGGAAGACAAGTATTTCCCAGAAGGCTTAACATAACCCCCTCAAAAATAGGATGCTTGGGATAACTGTAAATGCACCATAAACCTGGGATTTACTGGGATCATACTTCATTAGAAATCAGGGTCTATGTGCAGGGAAGAAAATGTGGCAAAATTATTTGTAGCATTTAAAGAATATTTTCTGGTATCTAATACAAAATATTTTTAGATTTCATGCTTCATCACAGTTTTGACTTTTTGTTTTAAAATGTGGTTACAGCATTCTTGCCTCTTTGCAAAGGGGATTTGGAGCGCATCTTAATTGGTACTCAGGCATACTTTTTGGTTTTGATTCTTTCCCCAACATGCAATAGAAATACATATTAAAGTCTCAAAATAGGTGATGAAATCTCCTTCATGGCAGTTAACTGCTTTAGAGACAGTTTCATCAACATATTCTCCAATAAACTGATTAACATATTTTTAAAGAGGCAGAAACTGTTCCCTCTCTGGAATCTGGGAAAGGAGTTCTGTTCTCATACCTAAATGTATTAAAGTGATGGAACACTGCTGTCTCAGCTTCTAGACACAAATAGCATAGCCATATTCTCTGGTGAGCCTGTCCCAAAATTGTTTTTATGTAGTTTAAAACAGAAAGCTGGAATTTGTTCTGGTTTACACAAACTGTAGTAGATTCTCAGATAGATGGTATCTTCAGGACAAGAGTGAGGAAATTTATTCAGGGACTATCCCAGGATTATCAGCCAGACACATCACTGCCTGTGAACCCATCTCAGAGCTCAGGCATAGCTCCAGAAGCACGAGACTATTTTTGCCATCTGCAATGCTTGTCATACACTGGCAGCTGAGAAGTGCCTGCACTGCTGCTTCCTCCACTGGAGGTTTGGAGGCAACACAGAGGGAACAGAAAGAAGCACCAAGAATGTTTTGTGTTCCTGTGTTTGTGCTATGCAGTATAACAGGCTGTTTGGTGGTTGGTTTCAGGCACGTGGAAAACAGTTACCCTTGAGCTAGTACAGGTTCTCACACCTCTGTGAGTAGATCATCCCTGTATTGATAGACTGACAGTGACTGCTGGCACTAAAAGGAGCAGGCTATACAGCCAACGTCTGCTGATCTAACAATTTTTTCTAAGCTTACAAATAACAATATCAGCAGGCATTTTTGAAACAGTTCATGGGCCTCAGTGATACTAAAATATTTTGTTACACTGACCCTGGGGCTTGTAGCCTCACCCATGTTTAACTGGATATCCCTTAACAGACTGAATTAAGAGGGAAAACAAACGATTTCTTCTGTAACATGCCAGGCAGCAGGAGGACAGATTGTATAATTTTAACCCTTTGCTCTTTGTCTTTCAAAACACAGGAGCATGTCATGTGTGTCTGTTCCATTGCTTTGTGCCTTGTTTAACCAGGGGCCACCCTGGCACCCTCTTTCTGGTGGTCAGGAACTGTCAATAGCACAGCAGGCCCTGAGGTCCTACAGCCCAAATCTGCTGTTCCTGACCATACATAGCAAAACTCTATTGGGAAAATGCCCATTTGCCCTCCACATGGCTGAGTAACCTCTTATTCTAAAAAAAAAAATATAATTTTAACAAGTTAAATAACTCAGATAACCTAACCTCTTAGTAAATGACATGAAAATACATTGTTTTCAGTCCCTAAACTGAAGCTTAAGCATAGCAAATAAAGCTCAAGATTTTAACTTAGGTATTTTGTTCAAGGAACTGCCCTGAAGAGTAAAGAGAGAAACGTTGTATTCCCAAGGCTCTCCCTCTCCAACAGGGTATTACAAGAAAATAGCACCTATATTTTCAGTGAAAGAATCAGCTGCCCTTTCAAATACTCAAGGCTGGAAACTGTGTCAGCTTCCATCTTCTTATCTGCTAGTGCTTCCTCCTCCTTATCAGGTGCTTACAGACAGCAATAGTATGATAGGGAAGTTGCTGCTTTTGCTGCATCAGAAAGCAAAAAGCAGCATGGATGTGTACAAACACAACTAAACCAAGCCAAGCTCCAGGTCCTCATCTGCTTGTATGAGGCCAATAAATCAAGAACCACTTGGGAACACACTTACCTAAACCTTCACATTTAAATTGTTCTCCTGCCAGAATATACAACTACAGGAGACTTGATTAGCTCCCACTCCAGAAAGAGCAATACAGTCTTTCAACACCTTTTCAGTTAATAAGGACAGGTTACAAAAATACTTTGAACAATATTAAACCATGAGATGGTGCTTCCCTTTCTCCAATTTGTAGAACATACTTGTCAAAAGAGAGCTCACACATCACTTAGAAAGGGAAAATGGTTCCTAGAGTGGTGGTAATTGAAAAACACAATCTGCACATACAACTTCAACAACAATTCAATGTGTGACCACCTAAAATCTCAGAAACAACATGCATAGAAAGTCAGTGTATTGGGTTTGCACGGCTGGGTTTTGGTAGCAAGGGAGCTACAAGGGTGACTGCTGTGAGAAGCTGCTGGAAGCTTCCCCATGTCCAACAGCCAATGCCATCTGTCTCGAAAATGGCCCTGCCACTGGCCAAGGTCAAATCCATCAGTGACAGTAGTCACATCTCTGGGATAACAGATTTAAGAAGGAAAAGAGAAAGTTATTGAGCAGTTGTAACTGTAGCCAGAGAGGACAGGAGTGAGAACATGTGGGAGGAACAGCACACCCAGGGCAGTGCAGGAGGAGGGACAGGAGCTGCTCCAGGTGCCAGAGCTGAGACTGGCCTGCAGTGCAGCCCATGCAGAGGCAGCTGTGCCCCTGCAGCCATGGGGGCCATGGGGTGCAGAGATCCAGGGCAGCCCCTGCAGGAGCCCACGCCAGAGCAGGGAGGTGCCTGAAGGAGGCTGAGCCCGAGGGAAGCCCTGCTGGAGCAGGGTCCGTGGGTCCATGGAGAGAGGTTTCCTGGCAGGATGTGACCCTGTGAGGGACCCACACTGGGACAGACTGGGCCTGAAGGGCTGCACTCCTTGAAACCAGACCCATGCTGGAGGAGTCAGTGAGGAGCTGTTGCCTGTGGGATGGACTCACGCTGGGGAAGTTCATGCAGAGCTGTCTCCCATGGACTCACACTGGAGAAGTTCATGCAGAGCTGTCTCCCATGGACTGACACTGGAGAAGTTCATGGAGAGCTGTCTCCCATGGACTGACACTGGGGAAGTTCATGGAGAGCTGTCTCCCATGGGAGGGACCCCACGCTGGAGCAGGAGAAGGACTCTGACTCTGCTCCCTGAGCAGTGGCAGAAACAACCTGTGATGAACTGACCATAACCCTCATTCCTGTCTCCCTGAGCTGCTGGGGGAGGAGGCACAGCTGGGAAGGAGGGAGGGAGTGAGGAGAAGGTATTTCTAAGGTTTATTTTACTTCTCATTATCCTGCTCTGATTTTGATTGATAATAAATTCAATTGATTTCCTCAGGTCAAGTCTGTTTGCCCATGACAGTGATCAGTGAGTGATCTCTCCCTGTCCCTACCTCAGTTTATGTTTGTTACATTTTCTCTCCCCTGTCCAGTTGAGGTGGGGAGTGATAGAGTGACTTTGGTTGGTGTCTGGCTTTCAGCCAGGGTCAACCTACACAGTCAACCATGTTTAAACTCTAAAAGGTAAAGGAATTTTTAAGAAAAATGTACAAAACTTCACAGGGATATCATGGTCCTGGACAGGAATGGTTTGTAGGAATAACTCAAAATACCTGTTTTCTCCTAATTCTTTTTTTTTTTAATCCTGAAATCTGTCACACAAAATATTTATTTTATGGGTTGCCAGTGCAGTTACAAATACAAACTCAAAAAGGGCTTTTTCCTTATAGAAGGGGAGAGGTCATCTTTTGGTCATTCATGTCCTTAATTCAAACAGGAACATTGTATGTCCAAGCTCAATCGATGCTATGTCAACACAACTAACAAATACAGGCAAATGATTAAACAGCTGGCCACTCAAGTTTTGCACCAAATTTAGATTTTTTTTAAATTTAAAAACCTCACAGATGACTATTCAGACAGAACAACAGTAAGAAAGCCATCTCTGCAGAAAGACAGGAGTGTGCAAAGAATAGTTTCATACAGATACGTTGATGGAGAAGGCTGGATTCTAGACCAAAATCTACCCATATGCATGATAACAGCAGGAAAACAAAATCTAGCTTAGCCATGTGCCTTGAGTGCATAAACATTTGCTGTAGATGCAAATAGTTTTGATTAATTTGTATGAAAAAAAGATGTAGGCATACTTCCCCATAGAACAAAGTTTCCATTGGAAGCTTGTCCCAATGTTTGCACATTACTCAATCAAATAAGTATTTATTTTTATGTCTTTGCTAAGCACTAAATCCTGTCTTAATGGAATTGAGGACAGGTCTTACAAACCAGCATGGGCAGAGAGGAGCTCGACAAAGCATGCAGCCACTGCCCAGGCTTAACAGCCACAGGCTCAGGGTGGGTTTCACACGGTCTCAAGCTGCAAGGCTGGTTGGAAGAGATGGATGTAGAAGGCAGGTATGCTGTGTTTCTAAATCAGTTATGCAACAGTGTGTGAATTACTGCCATCCTACCATGGCAGACAGGAAGAAATCCTGAAATGGCATCCTAGAGTCCTGACAACCATCCTGACAATGAGATTCTGATGATGAAAAGATTATGTATAATACCCATTTTTTTTCCTGTTTACACACAAAATAATCATGATTCATTAATAATCTATGCAGATTTTATCCATTCCCTGTTTGTCATGCAAACCAGTCTGAAAAGAGCCTGAACTTTCTCTAGGAATGTGCTGTTTGGTGAAAGAACATATTTCATAGGCATTAAATGGAATAATCTCTTTGCTTTTGAATCAATGAGACTCTTGACAAAGCAAGGTAGCGTTCAAGGGATCTGAAAATGATTCAAACTAAGTCCATAATCCTTCTTAATTGAGTGAAAAAAACATTGAATGTTGTTCTACATCCAATCTGATTTTGTATTAAGATTGCCATGGCAGTCTCCAGCACCATTTTTGTGTGGAGTACAGGAATAATCTCATGGCTGAGGGGAAATTGTTTTCTGGTGGTGTTGTCTGACTCAAGCTGTTTGCTGAATTGGAGTGCTGTGTATTTGCTGGTATTTCTCCCCTGGGTGTAACACCTTGTTCCCATTGCTGTGATTCTACACCAGTGAGATCCTCAGGTAAATTCAGATGAAAATTCCCATGGCAAATTCACTTGCCAAGCTTGCCAGTTCACCTGTACAGACATTAAGCAATATATAGAGCACAAGATAAAAACCTATTGCCCCTCTGCCCAGGCACTGGTGGTTCTGTCAGTCTGTACAGCCTAGAACTGGATTTTGTCTGGGATTAACAAAATCAGAAGAGGTCTTGCAATGATTAATATTTAGCAAGACCAGTCTCATAACTTTAGAAAAATACTGTTGTGGGTTCAGGAAACAACCACTAAGATTAACTCTGAGATCTCCACCACAACAAGAGTATTTTAGCCTGAAAAATTAACTTTCAGGTCTAAGATGCTGCATTAGTTTAACACAATTTGGCTTTTAGTGGGGGTGGAGAAAGCCACAGAGGCTGCTTCTGAGAGAGAAACTCTTCAAAGCTTCTACTATGTCCAGCAGAGCCAATCCCTAAAGGCTCTGACGATGGACATATTGGCTGGCCCAATTAGAGAAGTCAGCAATACCTCTGAGATGATATATTTAAGAAGGAAAAAAAAATGGTGCACAATTCTTCTTCTTCTCTGAGGAGTGGGGAGGGATCTGCTGGGCCCCTTTCCAGCACGGCCACCAGGGCCAGGCTGCCAGGGGCCATCCCAGCACCGTGAGCAGCCACGTGGCCCAGGTCACCTTTGTGACTCTGACATAGGAGGCTTTTCCTTTCCTCAGGTTTGTCAGCTTTGGGCACAGCAGAGGCCAGGAAACCTATCTTGGCTCTATGCAGGGAAACAAAGATCCGTGCTGCAGTGCATCCAGTCTATTCCCCTTTCTAGTTTTCTGTGCAGAAAATAAACCACCTTCTGCACTGCCCTGAGCAGATGAGCCCCTACCAAATGTCTTAGTTGAAAGCAACCTGTCACTTTCATTACCCAAGGTACTGGAAAACATATTATTCAAAATGCATTACACAGAGCAGGCACTTTCTCTAAGTAGAGTGGTCTTTTTGTCCATTAAAGATGAGAGAAAGTATCCAACAACCAGAATTTGGTAGTCAGTTTGACCCACAAGAAAGTAGCACAGTTCACTGCTGCCTACAAAGATTTAAATGATCAGATCAAAACAGCACCCATGACAGCTAGCTCATTCATTTGAGCCCAAACATTCATTTGTTTGAACAGTATCAGTGGAACCAACCAAATTCTTCACAAACCAGTTTTTATTAGGTATATTTGTCTCTATTATTCCAGGAGGATACAAAAAAGTAATACAAATACAGGGATGACCATAAGCATACTTAACTGCCATTTTGCAAAAAAGCACACAATTCTTATTAGCAAGCAAATGTTGGGATGGGCTGCACTTTTCATTAAGATGAATAAAGATGTTAGAAATTAAGTTTTTAAACTACTTCCCTGATTAACTTTGGTGCTATGGAGCAGTTCTCAGATCTATGAAACTGTTAACCACTAGCAGGAAGAACAAGCAGGTCAGAGCAGAGCAGGAGCCCCTTTAGCCTCTTCTGTCTTTGAAGAGACACAGCTGTGGCCTATCACAACAGGTACCAGCAGGAAAGAGTCCTATTTCTTGAAGAGATATCAATATCAAAGCTAGAAGTACCCATCCTTTCTGGAACCCACAAATACATCTACTCTTGTAAAATGCACCATGGCTTATGTCAGAGGATAGACTGTTAAAAAATTTTCAAGTGAAGCAGATGTGCAGGAATCAGACTGGGTTGGAGAGAAGCAAAGGCAGGACTTGAAATGGTGGCAGCTGAAATAAGCTCAGCACAGTATCCATAGAAAGAGTTTCTAGCCACCATGACCAGAATTATGATCCTACAAATAAACAAGATAGGTTAGATTTCTAATTACCTGAGTTAAAATGAGTAGTAGTACCCCATATTGCATACACTTACTGGGAAAGCCCACAGCTATCATTTAATTAAGCATCATTTCGATTCCTTCTGCATTTCTGTAGACCAGATTCCTACTGCAT